>APFE031746556.1:109342-201349 GCA_000404065.3 Pinus taeda | reverse complement strand
ATCGTGGTGCCGTGGAAGCTAGTAAGGAAGCCTTGTGGCTTCGTCAGATCCTATCAGAATTTGGCTTTGAGCAGCAGCATCCAACCACACTTTGGTGTGATAATCAAAGTGCCATTCAGCTATGCAAAGATCCAGTCCAGAATCAGCGCAGCAAACACATTGAACTACACATGCACTTCATCAGAAAACTCATTCATGACCATGTTCTTGAAGTGCAATATTGTTCAACAGATGATCAGGTTGCAGACATCTTCACAAAGGCTCTCCCAGAGGCGAAGTTCACTAAACTTCGATATATGCTTGGAGTTCAGGAAGTTGTCACTAAGGGGGGATAGGCTCTAGTGCCTCCTTCCTCTCCTATTGTGTCATATTTGTAAATCCTTCAATCCTATCCCAAGTTGTTCTTAAGGGGGGATGTTAGGATATTCCGACACATAGGAAATAGTTAAGTTCAACTTGGTCTAGTATAGAGTTAGGTATAGAGTTAGGTAAAGTGTGTTTCTTTACCGTTGTACATTTTGTAACTTACAATCCGACGGTCACGATATGTAGTGATCGACGGCTCATTCTCTCCTCGGTATTACCGACACTTGATCCGTGGCTTGACACCCGATTGGTCCATGAATTCTATTTAAAGCGCATGGAGGGTCATTTGTAGGTTAACCGTGCATGAGAGAAGCTTATGTAAATTTTCATTCTTTTATTAATAAATTGCCTGTAGTAGCCACGTTGGCGCAGGCCGTGGACTGTTTCCCTCTCTGAGGGTTTTAAACACGTCAAAATACTGGTGTATTGATCTGTGATCTGTTTGTGAGCGGTGTCCTTTTGGTGTTCTGTCTGAGGAACTTACCCTGTAAATTCCTACAATTGCTATTTTGGTTTTGTAGAGTCTACACGACATGAAGAGGAAAACGAGATTTGAGGAAAACATGAAGACAAGTAAGTTTCGTTGTTTTGAGCACATATTTGGCAGGGAGTACTAGTTGTGAGTTTGGTTCTCTTAGGTTGGGAGGAGAATCCTCCTTAATATTGTGGTGGAACACTTCAAGAACAGATAAGTCCTTGTAACTTCGTACTTCCGGTAGAAAGTTTAACAAAAATAGATTTATAAGTAAATAGAGAAAATATGTGTTAATTTCCTATAGGAATTGCATGAATGTGTTATATTAGTGAAGAAAATAACAGTAAAATTTTATGGACAAAAATACATGGAAAAACTGTGTTAATTTCCTGTAGAAATTACATGATTGTGTAATTGTTATGAAGTCCTTGTAAGAACAATAGATTTATAAGTAAATAGAGAAAGTCTATGTTAATTTCCTGTAGGAATTTCATGAATGTGTTATATTTCTAAAGAAAATAACAGTAAAATTTTATGGACAAAAATACATGGCAAAAATGTCTTAATTTCCTATAGAAATTACATGACTATGTAATTGTTATGAGAAGAAAATAGAATTAAAATTATTATAGGCACAAATCATTTGAGTGCGATTTTTCTTATAGAAGTCAAATATTATAGGTAAAACATAGAAATAGATATTCTAAAAGTAGGTCATGATGGATAACATATCCATACGACTCCGCACGTCATGATGGATAACATATCTATATGACTACGATGCTTGCTGAGAAACTAATAATCGAATAATACCAATAAACATAGTAGTGTTAAAAAACTTGATAGGAAAATTATGCACGAAGTGTCAGAATGTAGAATGCTAGATATTTAATATCGTATTTATATATGTATTGAAAAAAATAAAAATAGAATCTTGGTATACCTGATCAGAATTTGGGGTTGGTTGGGTTGGTTCCAGACCAGTTTTCGAAACAACATCTGGGAACAATTCTTATTCTCAGCGGGGCTTAAGTGCCATCCTAAGAACAAAACTATAAGCATATAGAGAGTGCATAGTAGCTGTAATTTAAGAAAATGAAAATACACAGAATTATTCTAAGGAAATTGACATTACTGAGTGAAAAATATCTAATTAATGGGAGAATAATAATAACAAAATTAAGAATTAAGAATTAACCATTTAAAAGAGTTCACCGATAGGGTCGACACAGTTTCTCACAAAAAAAAAAACAAAACATTCAGTGAAAGATTGAAATAAGTTTCCTAGATAGAGTTTGAGATTTAAGAAGCAAGATTAAAATTTCTATAGAATGAATGTAGGCCATATAAGGTTGTTTAGTAACCCAGAAGACTAGAATTGTGTCAATGTGTTATAATAACAGTAAAATTTTATGGACAAAAATAAATGGCAACACTGTGTTTCATACTTCTACTAGAAAGTTTAAGAACATTGGTTTTGTAAGTAAATAGAGAAAATGTGTGTTAATTTCGTGTCGAAATTGCATGAATGTGTTATATTTCTCAAGAAATAAAATTTTATGCACAAAAATACATGGCAAAACTGTGTTAATTTTCTGTAGAAATTACCTGACTCTGTAAATATTATGAGAAGAAAATAGAGTAAAATGATTATAGACAAAATTCATATGAGTGTTATTTTTCTTGCAGAAGTCGAATATTATAGGTAAAACATAGAACCGGATATTCTAACAGCAGGTCATGATGGATAACATATATATACTACTGCGCTGCTTGCTGGGAAACTAATAGTTGAATAATACCAATAAACAGAACAGTGTTAAAAACTTGATAAGAAGACTATGCATGAAGTGTCAAAATGTAGAATGCTAGCTGTGTAATACCATATTTATATACATATTGAAAAAAATAAAAATAGAATATTGGTACTAGATATTCTAACAACAAGTCATGATGGATAACATATCTATACAACTGCACTCCTTGCTAAGAAACTAATAACCGGTAATACCAATAAACATAGCAGTGTTAAGAAACCTGATAAACAAAATATGCACAAAGTGTCAGAATGTAGAATTCTAGCTGTGTAATACCGTATTTATATACGTATTGAAAAAATTAAAAATAGAAGCTTGGTATACCCGATCAGAGTTTAGGGTTGGTTGGGTTGGTTCTAGACCAGTTGTCGAAACAACATCTAGGAGCAATCCCTATTTTCAGAGGGGCTTAAGTGCCGTCATAAGAACAAAACTATAGGCATATAGACAGTGCATAGTAAATACAATTTAAGAACATGAAAATACACAAAATTCTTCTAAGGAAATTGACATTACTAAGTGAAAACTATCTAATTAATGGGAGAGCAATAATAACAAAATTGAGAATTAACCATTTAAAAGAGTTCACCGATAGGGTCGCCACAGTTTCTTACAAAAAAAACATTCAACGAACGATTGGAATAAGTTTCCTCGATAGAGTTTGAGATTTAAGAAACAACATTAAAATTTATATAGAATGAATGCAGGCCATATAAGGTTGTTTAGTAGCCCAGAATACTAGACCTCAAGCTTATGGGCTTTCCAGAAAATGGAGTGTGTTTCTACATACATAGGCTTCAACTACCATATAACCCTTCAAGAATTTACAAAAATACAAACAAAAACCTTAATTTAAAAACCCCCATCACTCAGTCTCAAGAATGACAACACCTGGGAGTCTGCATGGAGAAAAGTGCAATGTTGGAGTAGTGGTGACCCATTCGTACCCGTTTCGGTAGATGGGTACTGGTAAGGTGGTTCCACCTACATGGAGGAGCAACAAATTAATATCAAACAATAAAAACACAGATCCTGAATGTATAATGAAGGAATTACATCAACGCTTAAGCCAAAACTCACCTGTACAAATCACCGTGGGCGAAAGATGAGCTGGGTGAAGGCACAGGAGCTTGCAGCCGAGGGTTCACCCAACTCCCTCCCTTCTTATCCACAAAGCTCACCTTAATTTAAAAATCCTCGTCACGCAGTCTCAAGAATGAGAACACCTAGGAGTCTGGATGGAGAAAATCACAACGCTGGAGTAGTGGCGACCCATTCGTGCCCGTTTCGGTAGATGGGTATGGGTAATATAGTTCCACTTGCATGGAGGAGGAGAAAATTAATATCAAACAATAAAAACACAGATCCTGAATGTATAATGATGGAATTACATCAATGCTCAAGCCACAACTCTAAATCACCGTGGGCGAAATATGAGCCAGGTGAAGGCATAGGAGCTTGCAGCCAAGGGAACACCGAACATCCTCCCTTCTTATCCACAAAGCCCATGATTTTATGTTAGAGATACCGATTATACCGAACTGTGAATGAAGAGAAAAGGATAAATGGAGCTCACCGAGTGGCTAAGGGCTTGCTATGAGTTCTATGAGCACTATTGTCTTTCTCACCAAAGTTTCGAACTGTAAACGTAAACTGGAATGAATAAAAAGCCCGAAGAGAAACCACTAAACCCTCGCAAAGTTGCAGAGAAACAATTTACAGTGGCAGAGGATGAGAATGAGGGTTTGGGTGACCAGTTAGGGGAGGCAGTTACTCCCTAAGTCCCTGCCCCGTATCTCCACCATCCAAACAGTCTCCCTAGATCCTGACTGACGATCTAGGGGTAATCCCAAAGCTTCCATCTGTTGTGGATCTTTCATGTATCCCAAGGTGAGTGTCTGTCACATTGTGTGAAGTGGAGCAGGTTCTGATGCTTCAAAAAACCTAGGTTATTGTTACCATACACCATAGTCATGCCTAGTTATTTAATTTCCCAACGGACTTTGGAATAGTGTTACAATGTGGATAAACATTTAACGTAATCCAAACAAATATTTATATATATTTAAGATGTTTGCAATGTATTGATAGGGGTTATATACCATGTATACAGTGTATTCTAAAGAGGCACGATTAAATTATTTACACACAATAATTTAATTAAAAGAATTTATTTGTTTATTCATGTGTGGGGAGGTTACACCAAACTCAATGATGAACCTAATCCATGTAATAATGGTGTGTGGATAGGCTATTTCACAATGGGCAGCGGGTTTTATGTGAGTGATGATGAGATAATATAGATAATGTGTCTACGTAGCTAAAGAAACAAGGGAGTCACTTAAGCCGCTATGAAATTGTAGTTTTCCATTTTGGAAGATTTTTCCCATTTATGTAACTGGACTTACGAAACAACAGAGCTCTGTGAGACTTTGGAACTACATCGAAAGGGGTGTAGGATCTTGGACCGTGTTTGCTGCTACACTTCAAAAAAAAGTTCTAACGCATAAACATAAGCTCCTTAGATTTTTTTGATGTACCACGTGAACATACCATTTCGATATTAGTGAGCTTATAAGAAAGGACTCGACGAGGTTTGGAATTTCAACTCCTTCCTCTAGTCAAAATCTTCGAATAATAGTTTTAAATATATATTTTTTATTTTCTTTAGGATAGTTATAAATAATTTTGTTTCGATATCGTTTACAAATAAATTTCTCTATAATAGTTACAAGTAAAAATAAATAGATAAACGTTTCCTCTTTTCTGTTTGATGCCTAATGCAAATTAATAAAATATTCATTACCTTGTTTTCTTCTTGTGCAATGATGGTAGGGATGAAGCAACGAAATATTGTAACCAAATGCAACTTCATAAAATATTAGTTGCTTTTTTTTTCTTATTTGTAATGATAAGCTAAATGAAGATGAAGCAAGAAAGCACTCACCATTATAACCAAATTATTTCAATTTATTCAATGTATTAATTTCATAATTCATAATTGCTATGTTGAGGATTGATTTTTTTTCTTATTTTTTATACTTGGTAAAATATTAGTTTTTTTATTTTCTTTTTTGTAATGATAAGCTAAACCAGGATGAAGCAAGAAAGTACTAAGCATTGTAACCAAATTATTTCAACTTTTTCAATGTATTAATTTCATAATTACAAGGCTGAGTATTGAATTTTTTTATTTTTTATTTTTTTATTTTTTATGTAATTATTTTCTTTTCTTATTTTGCTTATGCACTAAGCATTGTAACTAAATTATTTTAATTGATTCAATGTATTAATTTCATAATTGCTAAGTTGAGGATTGAATTATTATCTTTTCTTATTTTTTATTTTTTATCTTTGCATTTTTATTTCAATTTATTCAATGTATTAATTTCATAATTGCTAAGTTGAGGATTGAATTATTTTCTTTTCTTATTTTCTATTTCTTAACTTTCAGTTTTCAACTTGGTCAACTTCTTTCCTATTTTTCTTCATATTAATCAATATTCTTATTTTTCTCCATTTTCATCAATATCAATAATCCTAATATCTTTAGCCAAGATTTCAAATTTGAAACCTCTTTCCAATTAATTTTCATTGATATTTTAGGTAAAAATTTCTTTCAATTCTGAAGTCCATGAAGGATAACTTTTATTAGCTAAATATCTTTCTTAATTTCTTCATATTTTATGAATATGTTATTGATATGTTGGTTCTAGAAAGTAACATTTATATTAATAACTTCCACCATTTCAAAGTTTGAAAAGAGGTTTTAAATATAGCTTCATCAATTTTTTTTCTTTACATTTTCTTGTAATCGGCCCATAAGGTATTTCCCTTTAAGAAAAACTTGCTTAGTCAACACTTAATTGCGCACCTTTTGGGACTTCAAATCTTGTTATCAAGATGAGAATGTTGATTAGTTATGGTGAGTTATTGTTAGTTAAGGTTATTTTAGTTGCCAAGGTATTTCGAGTTCAGGCAAATGGTTGACCTATGAAAACAGTGACAATTATCCATGGGTGGTCAAATAACTCAAAGCCACAGTGCTCTTGAGGACTCTTCTCACTACTTTTCCATGAAATATTCTTATGATAACTAATTACTATTCGTATGTTTTGAGCCTTAGTTGGTTCATGAATTACTGCAACTTGTGGGCAATTTTGTTGGTAATTTTGAAATAAAGTTAGTAAGTTTATTGCAGCTGCCTAAATACTTACCATTCTGTAGTAGAAATGTTTGCATATTTACCAAACATTTACAATTCGATTTAAATTACATAATATTTTTTTTCTCAATCTGGAAATCTATAAATGCAAGTTTTTACACTGTTATAATAATCTGTAAATGCAAGTTTGTACATGGATCTTTGCCTATTTAGTAGTTGATTTTTGGTAAAAGATTGTAATTTTATTGGATCCACCTTGAAGTAGAAAAAGGTATTTCTTTTTTGAATCTGGAAATATGTAAATGCAAGTTTTTACATGGATCTTTGCCTATTTAATGGTTGATTTTTAGTAAAATACTGTAAATTTATTGGATCCACCTTGAAGTTCAAAAAGTGGAAAATTCAAGCTCGAGTAGAAATCTGCATACTTAGCAACATAAACCTGTAAAATTATTTAAAAGAACCTGATTGTCTTCGTTTCTTTATGATGAAATCTCACTTCAAATTGTACGCGCATTTCCTCATCTTTTTATAAAATTGTATTCAAAAGTTTCGTTGAAATATCACTTCAAAGTGTTCCCTTATGAGAGATGTACATAGAGTCGACAAATCTCACTTCAAAGTGTACCATTATGAGAGATGTACATAGATTCATTTTGATATTGAAGGGAAGAGTTTAATATTTTTAGATGTATTGATGCTTTAAAATTTTAAAGAAATTTATACTTATGACGGTTAATATATGTGGGTTAATATCCTTCTTGCCATAAAAATTAGTTATGAAATTATGTACTTTCTGAGATATGTACAAAGATTCGTTTGAATTTGAAGAAAAGAGTTTAATATTTTGAAATTTGTTGATGCTTCAATATTTTAAACTTAAAGAAATTTTATATTTTAGATTTAAACAGAAAATTTATACTTGAAAATTTATAAGTGTGACACTTAACATTTATGAGTTAAGATCTCTTTATTGTGACAAAAATTAACTTTAAAATTATCTAAATAAGTCTAGACAATTGCTTCATTCAAGTCACAGTTATCAAATGGTATTCATATGAGCTAAACCAAAAAAATTGTTTTCATAGACAAATTATATTACAAAAGCCGATATTCTCATTTTCCTGACACTCAAATATCAAATTGCAAACCCATTATCCATTACAGAGGTACAAGGCCAAGATGGTCCGGAAACGGTGATGAAATTCCTAAGCCAAAGCAAGGAAGGGGTGCAACGCACCCTGTTGGTGAGAGAGGCAGTGCAAGATGAAATAAAATTTAATCGGTCAAGAACTCAAATTTGAATGAAAATAGGAGATGGAGTCTAATTTTAATTCAATTACTATGTAAAACTGAATCTTAATTTCTGTTACTATTTAACATGAAGATGTATAGCAATCATCTATCTTTCTATGAAGACTCATGATACTTGAGTCAACTATTTTTATGATTTCATATAATCTATGAAGCTAAGACTTTTTCTTTGCTTGTAACACTAAAATTAATGGTAGAAGAGAACATTACTCTTTAGGATATATAAGTGGACATAGTTGAATTGAACGGGTGGGCATATATATTGATACAAGATAGAGTTGTTTTTACTAAATTCAATCGATTGTGAAATAGATTTGTTATACTATGTAGTAAACTATAGATTGGTTATACTATGTAGTAAACTGTAAAAGTATTGATGAATGCCTAAAAGTTAAAATTTCCAACTACAAATTCATGAAACTATGGCTAATCCTATAAAACTAAAGAAATAAATTGATTTATTTGGAATAGGAAGATCATATTAATTGATTTTTCTTTATCTTCTATCTTTGAATGAATTTTTTTTTTACTAAATTTTATCTTCATGTGAGGATTCTTCTGGAATTTATGCCTTACAGAGTTTCGTTTGCAACATCTGGTGCAAATGCTAGTTTATTTTATTTTGATGTAATTTGACTAAGTTAAAATAGACTTAAGATTAGAAAATCTCTACCATACAACATCTCTATCATATAACTATGTTGAACAAGCACTCCCATAATTAAATGATCTATAACTTATATATCTATCCATAAAATTGAACATTAGCTATTCCACATTTTAACATTATAGAAATTTAGCTATTCCACATTTTAACATTATAGAAATTTATATTTTGCCAATAAAATTTTTGACATCTAAAATTCTATATATAAATAGACATTACCAAACCTGCTATATAAATAAACATTTTTATAATGGTAAACACTGAAGCAACTTAAACTGGAAATATGAACCGAAAGAACCCTTTTATTAATGGCAGTTTATGTAAAGATGATGGGACTGAGTTTCTCATCGCATTTTCGTAGGTAGATCGAAAACATTTTGAAGAGCATAGCTCCTTCAAATTTCGGAGGTTGTTACAAAGTGCACAAATTCTTTTTCACTCATTTTTAAAATGTTATGAATTTTCCTACCCTGAAAACACCCGCACAACTGATGCGTGGTACGCTCATGGGAGGAAAAACTTCTCACTTATCCTCCTCCACGTCATAAGCTTCTACTGTGGCCAATTGGTTGCCATGCTCGTCGAACCCACCGGCAAAGTAGATACGTCCAGAAGAAGAACAGGCGGCATATGCAAATAAGTAGCGGAGATTGCGGCTCCATTTGGCGGACACAAAATCATATATGTGAATACTATTCATTTCTCCACCTATGATAACCAGGAAATTGGAATTCTATCACAGTGGAGACACTGATCGGTAAACTTTCTGAAGTGCCCTCCGCAGGGTCATACAATGTTATCTCATCAAGATCATGATGTTTTTTTATTGCACGAAAACATAAAAGTTGAATGCTCTTTCGAGAGAGTTTTCTATCATAATAAAAGTTAGGATCCCTCTAACACACTGTTCCACCTTCGACACACAGCTTTGAGATTCCTGTGTAAGGTGTAGGGAGCTCTTAGCAAGCACGGTTGAACAAGATCATTTGGAAGATCAGTAATTACGGCCATCACTATAGAGATGTACAAAGATGACTAGCAGCTTCAAACACAATGTTTTTTTATTGGATTGGTATCTCAATATTTGAACATATCTTAATAGAAAGATGAAGTGTGAGTTACTTATATAATGAATCTATTTTACTTTATTATTTTGATTAAGTTTGATTTGTGTTTTTTTTTAGTTTTTTTTCACAATCCAAAGTATTGATCCATGGTATTTATATAGAATATGAACAGTTTTGAGTCTAGTTTCTAGAATTCAAGGTATTGATCCATGGTATTCATATGAAATATCATAAGTTTAAAATTCTAAAGTCTCAAGTCAAATCCAGAATTAAGATTAATCTAACTTGATTCAAGTTCCCGCTCTAAAATGCTATATTCAACATGAATACCATGGATCAAGACCATGAGTAAGTTTCATTTTTATAAGAATATTTTCCTTTCTTTATTTTGTTATTTTATTTTGACAAGTTTAAAAGATTTATAATAAATTATATTTTCGTTTTTATTTTTTCAAGTAATTTCACTCAAGTCAAAATGTTAAACATTACATTATATCACCTCTACCATACTCCTTGGTATGCCCCTATTGACCAAATAAAATTTTAATTTTTAATTATATATTTTACATTAAATTATTTTATTTATTTATTTTTAGTATGATTAATTCTTAATTAGTTGAAGTAATTTGGGCTACCCATGATCAAACCTTGTGTCTATTGCTATAACACTTTGGAATAATGTGGGAGGTCAAAGTAGTGGCTACCACTATAACATAAAGAGTATATTCAACATCCTCTAAGCCAAATAGACCATGAATTTATGACTTAAACCTTAGTAAGCCAGATACACTAGGAATTTATGGCATAATGAGATCCTTGATACACTAAGTATACTAAGAATTTATGACTTAGGAGGAGCCTCCATGAGCCAAATATAGTAGGAGTTCAACAAGAAAATCCTGATTTAATTTTCCCAATTAAATTAGGTGAAAATTGTAATTCCACATCACAAGACAACTTGCAATAGTTATCTATGTTAATTTCACTTAGTTGGCTCAGTTATTTTCACTTAGGTGAAAATTGTAATTACACATCACAAGACAACATGCAATAGTTATCTAAGTTAATTTCACTTAGTTGTCTCGGTTGTTTTCACTTGAGGGTCTGCCATCTGTCATCTGAAGTAGATCCTCAATTTTAGGAGCGCAGGTTGAGTTTAATTTGAGTTGTAAGTGTGAGTTACTTATATAAGGAATCCACTTTACTTTATTATTTTTATTAAATTTGTTTTGGAAGTTTTTTTTGGGTCTATTTTTTAGAATCCAAGGTATTGATCCATGGTATTCATATGGAATATCATGAGTTTTGGGTGTAGCTTTTACAATCCAAGGTATTGATCCATGGTATTCCAACAGAATATCATCAACTTAAAATTGGAAAAATTCATAGGTGCTCATAAACTATATTCATCAAATTACTACCAAGTTAAGGTTACAACTTATACGTATAAAAATATTTTCCGGAATAGATACTTTTATAGTGGGACTCATTTGATGCACACAATGTGGTTCATCACGAGAGTTTCAAATTATTTAATTTTCTTTATTATTTAATATTAATTAATTTAGTTGAATTTTTCATATATGTTATTTTTAAAAATTATACATTTAAATATAGAAGAATAAAACCTACAAATCCAAAATGAAGATGGATCGAGGGTGGTTCAGTTCCCCCTCTAAATATGCTATATTCGATGTGAATACAATAGCTTCTGAATACCATGAGCTATTTTAATTTTAAGAGGAAAATTTTCATTTTGTTATTTTGTTATTTATTTGAATAATTATATATATATATATAATATATATATATATATAAATAAGTAATTTGGCTCAAGTAAAATCCAGAATTAGGATGGATCTAGGCTATTTCCAATTTCACCCTCTAAATATGATATATTTCCACATAGTACTATGTTTCAATAACATAGTTCTCAATACCATGAGTCTTTTTTATTTTTATAAGAATATTTTCATTTTGATATCTATCTTGACCACTTTAAACAGTTACATTACATTATATTTTTATTTTTATTTAATTTATTTATATATATTTTTTAATTAATTGACTCAAGTCAAAATGTTAAAATTATGTTACATCACCTCTACCATAGTAGGTTGGTAAGCACCCTATTTACGCAAATACTTTTTTTATTTTAAATTATATATTTTACATTAAATTATTTTATTTATTTATTTTAAGTATGGTTAATTCCTAATTAGTTGAAGTAATCTCGGTGACCCATTACCAAACATTGTGCCTATCACTATAACACTTTGGAAAAATGTGGGAGGTCAAAGTAGTGGCTACCAATATAACATAAAGAGTATATCCAACATCCTCTAAGCAAAATAGACCATGAATTTATGACTTAGCTAAAACATTTGTAAGTGAGATACATTAGGAATTTATGGCATAATAAGGTCTTTGGTAAACCATGTATACTAAGAATTCATGACTTAAAATGAGCCTCCATAAGCCAAATATAGTAGGAGTTTTGTTGAAAATGGTAACAACAAAATCCAAATTTAATTTTCCCATTAGGTGAAAATTGCAATTCCACATTACAAGGCAGCTTGCAATAATTACAAAGGTAATTTCACTTAGTTGGCTTAGTTATTTTGAGTTGGGGGTCTATCTTCAGTCACTGAAGTAGATCCTAAATTTTAAGAGCCTAGGTTGAAATTGATTTGAGTTGTAATAGTTTAATTAAGTTAAAGAGAGTTAATGTTAGTTAAACTAGTTCCAACTCTTAGAGGAACTCTAAGGTTTAACAGTGGGGTGCAACTCTATGTGTTCACGGATTTAATCAATAAATTAGCCATAACTAACTCATGCATGTGTGATCTATGATTTATCCTATTGAGGTTGGAATTCAACAACATTGTATTATTAGTTCTATAATATTTCGAGTTGTTTAGGTGGCGCATGAAATTAGAGAATGACCTATATGGATTTCACAATTAAGGATGGGTATTTCTCTAACTAATAGATGGATATTTATGTGAGAAGTATTGCAAGGAAATAGGCACTTGTGCAAGTAGGAACTTTTTTAAGTATTGTCCAAGGCTTCTCTAGGAAGTAGTGAGATAGATAGAGATAATGTAGAGATTACTCGGGCTTGAGGAAAGCATTATAATTTCTCATATTTTTGTGACTAATGAAATATACGGATGGCAGGGGTTTTACGTTGTGGCTTTCCCAAGGAGATTATTGTGTAATGTGTGGATTAAATTATTTCTCTTGTATGCTTCATCATTTCATGATCGCTAATTGTTTCTACAATTGCCAGAGTAGATTCAAGTCTATTTTTTATTAAATTACAATTATTAGTTTGAATCTACAAGGAATTTATACATGGTATTAGAGAAATAATGTCAATAGAAGAGAAGAGAATTTGAAGTTTGTGCAAGCGATTCAAATTACAAGATTGTTGTTGCATGCTTTCTCCAAGACGGAGAAGATGACTTCCCTCGAACACAAAATTGAGCATGCGCTAGGAGAAACAAAAAATTTTGTGGCATGGAAGATTCATATGGAGGCAATCTTAGATTATAATGGGCTACTAGATTACGAAAAGATAGATTTAGGTAAAATCCCAACAGTTGATGCCTAGGATCTCGCTCAATGGAAAAAGGATGTAGCTAAAGTGGGGAGGATAATATTTGAGGGAGTTCGATATAATATTGTCTCGAATATGCATGTGAAAGAATATCCATTCACTATGTGGAAAACACTAACTAACTTGTTTGAGAACAACAGTGAGCACACGAAATTGACACTGAAGGAAAAGCTTTGTAGGCTAAATATGCAAAAGAATGACACAATTCTACAATACTCAAGGTGTTGTGATGAACATGGTTGGGTCGGTGTGACTGCCCCTGAAGAAGTTTTGGTTTCTCTAGCTCTGTTGGGTCTTTCCAAAAGCTGGTATAATCTACTGTAGTGTAGGAAGAAATAAGGTAGGACAATAGGGATGGGACCTCATCGAAAGAAGATGAATATTCCCTTACATTAGTAAGAAAAGTAAAGAACGACAAGGGAATGAAGTCCCAAGGAGAGGAGAGAAAGAAGAAACAATTTCCCAATGTCAACTTCTTTCACTGTCATGAATTCTGGCACTATGCCATGAAATGTCCACAAAAGAAGGCAAGCAAGAAGGAGCCTACAGTAGCAGCAATAGGTGAAGTTCTAGCTTCATAATTCAAGCTTGATTTTACTTACATCTCATGCATGGAAATAACAGTAATGGGAAGCATGTGGTATCTCGACAGCGATGCCTCATTCCATATGATGAGGAATATAGATCTCTTTAGTGACTTGCAGGAAAAACACCTCAAGAAACACATTGAGTTTAGAGACGATGGGAGGTATAGTGTGACCAATATTGGTAGAGTTAATTTTCAAAGGGAGTGAGGCTCCCCTCTTAGAATTAAGTATGTGAAGTTTGTTCTGGGTCTGAAGAACAATATTTCTTCCTTTGTAGTGTTGGAGGACCATGGCTACGATGTGATATTCAACAAAGGAAAGGTTTTCCTTGGACACATCACTTTAGGACATGTAAATTAGATCATTGTATGAGTCAAGAAATTGCATGCACTTGAGGTTGAAGATGCATGCAAAACCTTGACGAAAAATTAAAAGGATAAAGAATTGGCAGTTAAGAGGGAAACATAATTTACATTTTAAAATAGATGTTGAGAAGCAGCCTCAGTAAGTTGTCGAGAAACCACAATTGTAGAATAAGAGAGGAGATAAAGTGGAAACATCTACTTAAGAAGAGAACTCCAGTAGGGTGAAATTTCAAGCTAAGTGGGAGGAGGAAGAACATGCATCCATACCTCTAGGTATGAGGTGGGGCACTATGAAACAATAGTCCCAACATTTTCCAAAATTTGGACAGGTTCAATTGAGGTATTTTTGTCTCATCAAAATGGCCTTGCTACGGGGGCCCATAGTATTCAGTAGTGGTAGGACCAATGTCAGTCAGACAATGAGCACTGCCAATCAGAGTTGATAGAAGAGTAGGAGGCTAAGTAGTAGAGTGAGAAAAAACACAATTTTCCTAGTGGATAGATGCAGATTAATTCAGTGATTATTTTTATTTATCTTTTATTGTCAGGTGCAATTGTTGCAGTAGCAACACCAATAATATGTGTTTCATGCATTACATTCAAAAGGTGTTAGATCAAGGTAGATGTGAATCCCTTTCTTTTTGAGAGGGGGTGTTGAAAATGGAAACAAGAAAATTCTTTTTTAATTTTTTTTTAATTCAGTTAGGAGAAAATTGTATTCTACAACACACGACAAATTGTATTAGTTAGATAAGTTAATTTCACTTACTTGGCTCAGTTAATTCAATTTGAAGGCCTAAGTTGAGTCATGTAGAGTGGTTCATAAATATTAGGATCATAGGTTGAGTTTAACTTGAGTTTTAATATTTTAATTCAATTAAACTGAGTTAATGTCAATTAAACTAGTTTCAACTATTGGAGGAACTAGTAGGAGGTCTTGCAGTGGGGTGCAATTTCATGTGTTCAACCAATTAATTTATAAATAATACATAAATAATTCATGCATGTGATATCTCTGAGATGCCTAGTTGATATTAGAGTTCAAGGGAAATGTACTATCAATTGCATAATTTTTCGAGTTGTACAGGTGGTGCATGTAGCTACAGAAGGACCTATAGGAATTACTCAATTCATGATGGGGATTTCCCTAATTAATAGGGGGCTAATTCCATGACAAATAGTACAAGGAAATAGGGACTTGAAAAAACAGAAAATTGGTTAAGTATTGGTCAAGGCTTGTCTAGGAAGAAAGGACACTCATAGAGATAGTGCAGAGGTTCCTCGAGCTTGAAAAAACCATTGTAATCTTCTCATATTTTTTTAACTAATGCCATATATAGATAAAAGGGTGTTTTAGCTATGGGTTTCCCTAGGAAATAATTGTGTAATGTCTTGATTGAAGTATTTCTCTTATATGCTTCATGATTTTGCGATCATTAATTGTTTTCAGAGTTGGTAGAGTAGATTCAAGTCTATTGTTTTAGTAAATTATGATTAGTAGTTTGAATCTACAAGGAAT
This sequence comes from Pinus taeda, assembly GCA_000404065.3. Taxonomy (NCBI): domain Eukaryota; kingdom Viridiplantae; phylum Streptophyta; class Pinopsida; order Pinales; family Pinaceae; genus Pinus; species Pinus taeda. Next base: position 185,385 of record APFE031746556.1, on the reverse strand, counting down.
TTCTACAAATTAATGACTTATAAATAACGTAAATGCCTCGAGGGTAAGGGAGTATATTCCTTAAGCCTTAATATAATAGGCGAGAGATGTCCTCACTTGGAGGGTATAACATTCCACTATACCAATAAATAAGTTGTCCCATATTAATTAATAAATGAGATTATTTTATTTAAACGAGATTATTTTCTTTATAAGATAAAGGAAATTTCCTTTGCATTGCATTTTAATGACTATGTAATTTTCTTATCCATAATATTTAATGTATCAGATTATTTTATTAGTAAAGCCATCATAGATCGGTCTTAATTTTGGATTTACCGAGACTCGAGAAGGATCAAATCTATCAAAATGAAGATGCATTAAGTCATAATAATGTGGTATAGCTAAAGTCAGTACATTTTATTCAAAGGGATTGATTTTTCCTCTTGGAATGAAACCAAGGTTCTCTGGTAGAGTTTAGAAATGAATGTAACGGTAACAATAAATGTGAGGTAGTTGTTACAAATGGATGCCAACCAAAATTGGCTATATGAGCTAAAGAGTGCGGGAAAATTGTCAGTATAATGATTCAGTGCTATCTAGTTTGGTAGATGTAGTAATAATATAAGAAACTATGCCTCATTTGGTAATGAATGCAAGTTGCGGTCTATAGCTGTGAGAATGGGGAAAGAGGCCTATTTAGCCAATTTAATGTCCTTAAATTTTCAATCATAAATTATTGACTAGGGTAGGTATATTGATGAAGCCCAAATGCACTATATGTGCTAGAGGTTATTTTTATGTTGTTATGCTCTTGTTAGGCTCTAAATTTAAAATTAGTATGGATATGGTATCATTAATTCTATTAGTGTCTTAATCCCTAAAGTTGTCAGCTAATTTCTTAGTATTTATTCTCTAATCAATCAGTTTATGGATGATATGAAAGTGATTCTACGTTTACTTTTGTTAGACTGTTTTGGATTTTTTGTCTTGAATTTTTATGCTGTAGCCAAATCTAAATTACTATGTGTAGGAGAAATATATTCTATCAAAATTTAAATGAATAATGTCTGAATTTAATTGCTAAGAAGAAGACTTCACTCTTTTACTTATTCAATTTCATCCAAACAAGATATTCTGAACAATAGTTATGCTATGAAATAAAACAATTGGACTACACTAAATAGAAAGTAAATGAAAATGAACACAATGTACCAGATAAAAGGAAAATAAAATGGCAGAGTTAAACTAGGTATAAAACAAAGGAAATTGCTTATGCATACAATGATTCAAGGGTGAACTCATCATACTTCATTTACTCACACAAAACAAATTATTTAAGTAATAAAAGAGATCTATGCGCAATCGGTTAAACACCTATTACTAGTCATAGGGACCCTCCACGAATCAGTCGACAATATCCAATCAATGCATTGTATAGCAAGCATAAAACCAAGTCTATTACTTGAAAAACGAATCTCAACAAATTGCTCTCAAAAATTACATAGATCAGCACACACCCAAAACACAGAGGGGCAATAGTTCTTTTATAATAATTCTTCGGCATAATAGTATGAGCATTTCAATCCTAAATATATTTATTTCAATAAAAATATATCTCTAAACAATTGATTTTCTATTCAGAAAATCAAATCGATAAGATTTCATTAAAACTCAATTTTTTTCCCAGCGATAATCTTGTAGTTGACTTTGGGGTTGACCGTGTTATCATGCGACCTTCTTGATGAATTGGTTCAAGGGAGTAGGAACGGATCTACGAGGGGACTATTCCTTATCCATCTATATCTTCCTTCACTGGGATGGAGCTTCTGAACCCTGTGAACAATTGAAGCAGCTCCATAAATCCAAATGAGCTGTAGAAATAGACCAATTCTGTAACCGAATGCATACTTTAACAAAGCGATAAGGTATATAGGCAAACATGAAGAAGAAGACACATATATGGTTACCCTTAAAAAAACCTTACGTATATTACATTATTAAGGTTATAAGTATAGGAAAAAGGGGAGAAATATAGGCAAAAAGGGATGTTAAGGTAAGACGGTCCTTAGACTCTACATTCCCCCATGACGAAGGTTTTGTATATCCTCATACACTTCATCATTATCAGTCACTTGTACCTTCTAATCATCACCTCCAAGATTGATTTTCTTCTTTTTCTGGCAACTACTTGCATCCTTGGTTTTCTGATGAGAATTTTATATTTTAAGTTGATAATTTCTTTTTGCATTGCCCTGTTTTCCTTCTTCAGCTTTTTGTTCTTTTTGTACCACAAACTAAAATGAAGGATGACATTGTCACTTTTTGCAATTTGGATCTCACTCCATGCCTCCAATGCCTCATTCTCATTCTTGAGATATTTATTCAATGTCTCCAACTCAAAAATCTCTTGCTTTAAAACCTTTAAGGCTGAAGGTTGTTGTGGTTCATTGAACTGATTGCTCCATTATCTAGGACTTTGAATTGTTTCTTTAGTTTATGTCTCTTTTTTTTCCAATGACTTTATGTAGTCATAAATCTCTTGTTGAACAGGGTCAACACCTGGACTGTGCACGGGGCTCATTAGAGGTTAGTTGTAAGGTGGTGGTGATGCTCTCGGTGATGATTTTGGTGATCTTCTTGGAGAACTTTACGTGTTTTTACTTGGCTCACTTTCCTCAAGATCAATGCATTCCGTAGCTTCTAAGACTTTCAGTTGCACTGTGCTCAACCTTGTAGTCCTCCTTAGTCCTAAGGTCTGTAATCCCTGTGCTTTCCATCTTTTCGTTTCTGACTTTTCTTCTTGAGGGAGGGTCCTATTTTATGGTAAATCCTCTATTCTTTCGCTAGCTTTATTCCTTCAATTTTCCTTTTTCATTTTCTAAAAAATATCCACTATGGGCAACTCTTCTTCTGATAATTCTGGTTGAGTTATGGGTTCCTATTAATTTATTGCTTCTATTGTTCTCCTCCTTCCTTTGAGGGTGATGTTGCTGCTAGATTGTTCTAGAGATCTTTATTCAAAATGGTTTCTTAGCAGAAGACTTTCCGAGATATCCCCTACAGTGCGAAGATGTAACTCAACCAAGATATTTATCAAGCCATGATGAAACATGGTATTTTCTATAAAGTGGATTATCTTTTGATTTTTCTTGGACATTTTCTTGAGACTATGCAAGAGATAATAAGGAATGTTCAGCAGGTTATCTTCAAGAAAGTGCATCACTATCATAACATGGTAAAGATACATATACCCAAACTGACCCTCATAACGACAAATTTCTGAAGTAGAAGTAGAAAATTTCTCCATTTACTCTTAAGGATTATACTAGGAATACCTTTCTTGAAAGTAGTGGTGTCCATATTCGGATTTTTCAGGAAGACCTTCCAATCTTCTCCATTAATTCTGTTGTTCTTGAACCATTTTTCTCCACTCCTAGGTAATTTAGTAGATTCTACAATCATGGAATCCTTTTATGGTGATGTTTATGTCTCATATTTCAGCTTCCATTCCATCAAATGAGTTTGCAAATGTCTTTGTCACTTTAGTTTGAAAATCGTCGAATTTTTCTATCAACTACAACCATTATTTCTTTTGCAGCAGGTCCCTAGCTTGAGGATATGCCTCCAAGAATCTTTTCCCTGCTGGCTTGGTTTGGACAATGATACCCATTCTGGCTAATTCTTTACCTCAAAGACCGGTTACCTTGACAAGGGAATGGTGTTGGTAGGTTTTTGCTCAGTGGTGGAGGGGCGAAGTGGCTTTGAGAGCTCAGAGAAGTGTAAGAACAGGTGGATTATAATAAGGGTTATATGAATGAATCAGACCATTGGAGTGCATTTAAAATGATGATTAAGTGATTACTACAGGGGATTCCGAATGAGGACGTGACACGACTTTTAAGTGGTGGATTATTTTGTTTTAATAGGTGGCCATCGCCCTTAAATTGTAATGATTTTGTTTTATTTTCTTTTGGAAAAACTATGTCTTCTTAGTCATATATGCAATATACCAATCCCTATTGCTAAATTAAAGTAGAATATAAATGTGATTCACTTTGCTAACCTTGTTTGTTGTTCTGATATCTCCTGCAGGTTCTTTGATTTGTCAATTGTCCTTTATTTCAAATCGCCAAGTATCCCTGTAGGTTGTAAAAAAAAAATTATTAGGTTGCATAAAGTTGTCTTAGCTACAGAAGCTCGTCCAAGCTATGGAAATTTGTTGATTCTGCAGCTGAGAAAAAAACTTTAATGAAGGAACCTTTTTATTTTCTTTTTCAAAAGAAATTTGAAGTGCCAACAAAATTTGTTTTCGCTTTGAATTTTCTGTATAAACATGCCAACAACATGTTGGTTTTCATGTTAATACATTATTATTATTATATTATTATTATTATTATTATTATTATGATATTATTATTATGTATATATATATAATTTTTTTTAAATAAAACTGAGTAAAAATTTCTAAGGTTGAGAAGAATTCTTCTTAACCATCTTCAATTATGAATTATCTTGGAACATTTTAACAAATTCCTCTTTTTCCAATGGCTTCTCGTAAAGTCTGATTCGATGTCCATTTACTAATAGAGGAATTTTCTCTTCATCAGTAGTCCTGATTCTAACGGCATCATTGTCAAAGAGACTATCAACTTCATAAGGTTCAAGCCAGTGGGTTTTGGAATTTTCCTTGAAAATTTTTAAACTTCGATTCAAAGAGTAATGCTTAATCTCCTGGATGGAATTTCCTTTCTTTAATGCACTTATCATACCATCTATATCTTTGTTATTGAACTAGGCTAGTTCTCTGGAGAGCTTCCTATCTGATTTTATCAAGTTCATTAAGTCGTCTCATCCTTTTCTTATGTGCTTCTCAAAATTCAAGATCTAACTCGACTACTATCTTATAGGTCTAGATCTGGAATTCTATGCGAAGTAAGACTTTCTGCCATAAACAAGTTCATAGGGAGTATGTCCTATAGTATTTCTCCATGTAGTTCTACAGGCCCATAAATCTTCTAGAAGCTTTTCAACCCAGTCCTTTCTATGTAGATGTACAATCTTGGTAAGGATTTCTTCAATCACCTTATTTGTGGACTCAACTTGCCCATTGGCTTGTGTATGGTATGGAGTGGACTTCCTATGTTTGATCTTGTATTGCTCCACAAGATTCTCCACTAATCTCGATGTGAACTGTGTCCCTTGATCTATTACAATTTCTCTTGGAACACCAAAATGAATGAAAATATCATCAAAAAGGAATGAAACTACAACATATTCAGTAGCAAAAGGAAGTGCTTTATGTTCTACCTCTTTAGTGACATAATCAGTACATACCGGAATATACCTCTTTTTCTTTGAAGGTGGGCTCATTGGTCCAACAAAATCTATTGCCCACTTCTCAAATGGTTCGATGAGTACAAGTCATTGCAGTGACATTTCATTTGAAAGTGTGGTTTTACCCATTCTCTAACAACTATCGCATCTCTTAACATATTCCTTGGTTTCCCTGAAAATGGAAGGCCAATAATATCCTAAAAGCAATATTTTCTAAGCAATTCTTCTGTCAAAAAAATGTCCCCTAGATGGCTCATCGTGGCAAGGTTTAAGTATTTTTGGTATTTCATCCTCTCGAACACATCTTCTGATGATGAGATCTGGTCCTGTGATGTATAACTCTTCATTTATCCATGAATAAGTTGTGCTATTGTGGACTACTCTCCTCTTTTCTCTAGGAGATAAGTGAAATGGAATTTTTGCTATAGCTAAATAGTTAGAAATATTTGCATACCAAGGTGACTTAGTGGACACTGCAAAAGGATATTCATCAGGAAATTTATCCTCTACGGGTTGATCATTATTATCATTTTGTATTCTAGATATAAAGTAAGCAATTGTGTTATATTTTCCTGGCCTATCTAGAATGGTTATGTTGAATTCTTATCATAGTAAGAGTCTTCTGGTTATTCTTCCATTAGTAACTAGTTTATTTATTAGGTATCTAATGAAAGAATGGTCTATGTGAACAAAAGTTTCATAGCGAGATATGTAATTTCTGAATTTGTTAATGCAATGAGCTACAACTAAAAACTCCTTTTAAGTTACAATATAATTTAACTCTGTAGGAGTTAAATTTTTACTAGTATAATAGATTTCATAAGGAGTAAGACCTTTTTGTCCTAACACAACTCCTAAGGTTGCATCTGAAGCATCTGTTGAGATATGGAAAGGAAATTTCTAGTTAGATCATTTTAAGATAGGCTCTTCAACAATTTTGTCTTTCAGATTTTCAAAGGCATCTGGACATTAAAAATCCCAATTGAACTCATAGTCCTTGGTAAACAATTTAAATGTGGGGATGCAATTTTTGTGAAGTTTTCTATGAACCTTCTATAATATCCAATAAAAACAAGAAACCTTCTAACGTCTCGTTGACAACTTGGCACTGATAACTTAGAAATGACTTCAACTTTAGATGAGTCTACCTTAATTCCATCTTCTGAAATATGGTGACCTAAAACAATTCCTTGGTTAAACATCATGAATCATTTTCATGGCTTAACGAGAGATTTGTTTCTTTACATCTTATTAATACTTTTTCTAAATTCTCTAGTGGTTCATTGAAGGAATCCCCATAATCTCTGAAATTATCCATGTACACTTCCACACAATCATGAGTAAGCTCATAGAAAATTATGAGGACTTCTTTTTGGAATGTTGCTGGAGCGTTGCATAATCCAAATAAAAGTACTCAATAAGCATAAGTTCCCAATGGACAAGTGAATGTAGTTTTATCTTGATTTTTAGGGGCTAACTAAATCTGGTTATATCCATTGAACCCGTCCAAGAAGGAAAAATACATTTTTGCTGCTAATGTGTCTAAGACCCGATCTATTAAAGGTAGTGGAAAGTGGTCCTTTAACATTGTTTTATTTAATTACCTGTAATTGATGCATAATCTCTGTTTTCCATTTTTCTTTGGAACAATTATTAGGGCTGAAAGCCACTCACTGTCAGATATCAGATGGATGAAATTTACATTTAACAATTTCTACAATTCCTCCTTAACAATTTCTTTTAAATTCAGGTTCATTCTTCGTTGAGATTGTCTAACTGATATTGAATTATGTTCAATGTAGATATGATATATGCAATTTTTAGGATCAATCCCTCTCATGTTAGTGTATTCCCATGCAAAATTAGAAAAATGTTTCTGTAAAATTTCTATCAATTTATTCTTTTGTAATTTTTTGAAGTTTTCATTAACATTCAAGGTTTTCACTGGAAATACTTCTATTGAAGAATTCCCAAATTTTTCGATGGAGAGCAATGATACCTGTGTAGATGAGAGATACTCATTTCGACTATGACCATAATCTGAGGAAGATTCATTATTTTCCAGTACATTTAGAATTTGGCCTTCTTCTCTTACTTTTTCAGCAGTAAAAATAGGTTGTATATCCTCTTCATCTTCTATCCATTCTTCATTTTTTGTGTCTATTGTTGTTCTTGCAAGAGGGTATAATGTAAATTTCTTTGTAGAATTTCCATTTGAGATAAAAATGTCACCTGATCTACAACCGATGAAAGCATCAGTTGTGGCTAACCAAGAGCTTCCTAGAATTAATGGATGTCATCCTAAATTATTCTTGGGTGTTAGGACCATGAAATCCATATGATACTCCCAATTCTGGCATCCTCCCCCTTAGGGCTTTTTGAAATTCAACATTGATGGGGCTTCAAAAGGCAACCTGGGCACCACAGGTTATGGAGGTGTATTAAGGGATGAGAATGGAAGCATCCTTTTCATCTTCTACTATCATTTAGGAAGAGCCACAAATAACATGGCAGAATTGATGGCTATGGAGCAGTGTTTAGATTTCCTAGAACAAGATAACCAACAAAATGTGATTTTTGAAGCTGATTCTGAGTTAATCATCAAATCGGTTAAGAGGATCACCAGGGGAACAAGGTTGGAGAAAGTCTCTAAGAACTGGTGGCTGATCTAGGGCTTTCAATGGATTGAGCATCACCTCTAGAGCCTTCATACAGTTAGCTTTAAACATATAGGAATATCGACCAATAAATTGTCGGATCTTCTAGCCAATCAAGGTGTGTTCAGCATAGAGAACATGGTTGCATTGAGCTGGCAAGAGCTACCTCAGAGTAGGTTAAAAGCAAACTGTCATGACTAGGCAGATGAAGACAGGGTCATGTTTCGAAGTAGGGCCATGGAGTCGGAGTCCAGTTGATTCAGGTGATTTATTTTTCTCATATTTTCCACTATCAAGTCTTGAGTGAGCTACAGGCCATTTTTGACCATTGTAACTCAGGTAAGCACGGTTTTAGCGAATCCAGGTGATAGCCAATCTGATGGCTCTAGTTCTTCGAAGAAAGGCAAGTTGGCAGGAGTTTCATATTTCCATGATTCTAGTAGAGAAGACGCATCGAAAGGTTGGTACCTTGGCACTCTAGCAAACCTCCATACTAGGGGTTTTACATTCGTGATTGTTTTACCAGGACGGTGGCAGTTTTCAGGAGATTGTGGGCCTCGCAAGGAGGAAACAGTATTTCTGATTTTGAAGCAATTCCATATAGCTAGAATACAACACTCATCGCACGCTAATGTTCGGTGATATTGGCTAGTGCGATATAATCCTCAGCCATCGGATCAATCGAAGTGGATCGACGGCTGGGATTGATCGAGCAAGTTGGTGGTCCAGAAGGCAGGAAGCGTTAATGCGCTCTTTTCTTGGTGCGATGAAAATTGCTTGACGCAGGATACTTACTGTTTTGGTGGGTCTCATGAATATGATATCCGTTTAAACCATTGCTTTGGTTTCTTTGTCGACTTAAACTTTATTTTGGCTTATATGATTTTATAGGTTGGATTTTTAGGGGTAGAAGCTTCTGCCTCAGGCCCGTGCTCTATTTGGTTTTTGAGTCTCTTCCTTGATCCATAACTCCTTGTCAATTGATGTAAATTTTTGTATTTTTTTAATGAAATAGAAGGTCCAACTCTTGCATAAGCCAAAAAAGAAAAAATAGAACAAGACTAGGAAATAAAATAAGGAAAAAGGAAACTAATAATAAATGGGAATGAACTTATAAATGCGTACCTGGAAGGAAATTCTCCATAAATTTTACCTCACGAATCTTCAAATTCTTCCGTGGTTTTTTTTAAATTCAAACATTTTCCGAAATCATCTCAATATTTGTTCTAAATTAGAGTGGGCAATCAGCTTAAGGAAAATCATTTACTTATGTTCAAGAATATGAAATTTATATTATTCAATAGAAATGAAAATGAAAATATGCTTCCCTCTAAATTACAACAGTAATTATTACCTCTCCTCATTCTGAATTAATCTTGACTAGAGTCTGTATTGTTATAGCGATTGTTTAATAATGTATTTAGTAAAATAAATATGATGCATATTACAACATCAAATAATAAACTAAAGATTAGAATAGGATAAATCCACTAATTATGAAATAATATCAACACAGATTTAAATGTGTGCATACAGTAGCATAGACTCCCTTAACATCATTTTAACAAATTTCGAGGAGGATAAGATGAACTTCATGTGATTATAGTGAAAAGTTAGACCGACTAATAATGATTGAATTGGCATTAAGCTTTGTTTCTTAGACAATCATATATTTTACGGGACAATGATATCAGGAAGCTTTTTCATCATAACAATCTAAGAAGTAAATCTTAGAAAGAAATGCCAAAACGGAGAAAAGTGGCTTTAAGGTGATGTGTGCCAAGTGCATTCTTAATTAAATTTATTCAAGACATTGTTTGAAATAGGCAGAGATGTAGTCATGGGTAGAGGTATTGCTGCAAGAAATTTTTGATTTAAAGATGGGAAGAAAAAATTATAAAGTTTCTAATGAGAGGAAAATATTTTTCCGAACATGTATATGATATGAGAAGGGTTGATTTCTTGCTTTATTTTTTTCTTCATAATTGAAAAATAAATAAACTATATAAGAAAACTAACTAAATTAATTCTACTCCTATCCTAACTATATATATGAAAATGACTAGGTATAGTCACATTTCCAATGTAACCACTCTCTCATTTTAATTCCTACATATATGTACAGTTCAAACATTAGTAATAGAAATACAAATCTAATTAAAGTAAGAAAGCTAAATATGAAAGCAGAATGTAGAGTTATTGTTAGCAAGTTATTTGTCATTACCTTCTCTTGGAATGCCCTTTCCAACAAAATTGGAATTGGATCAGAGAAATCTAAGTGAATTTCTATTAATTATTAGAAAGGATTAGAAAGAGAAGATAACAAGCCAAATTGTGGAAATGAGCTTTTAAATTCACAATCCTGAAAGAAATTATTAGTGTTATCTGTGAGTGAAAAATTATTAATAATCTTATTTGAAAGAATATCTTCCAAATAATTTTCAAATGAGTTAATGAAAAATGGATGGAAATCTATTAGATACAATGGAAGATTATTAATTAAATTAGATTGCTGGTGAGATTGTAAAAATACACTCTCCTATTGATACTACCTTTGAGAAGGTAGAAGCTTTTGATAAAAAATTAGCATCGATTGGAATTGAAATATTGATAGCTTTTGATCTTCATGATTATAATATGAAACTTCAATTTCCCAACAGGGAAATGCATCAATTGAGTGTTTGATAGTGCAATGTTTAATATGCTAGCGTAAAGTATCAAAAATTTGAAAAATAAAATCAGAAGTTAAATATAATTTTAAACAAAATATTTGAGGAAACAAAAATAAAATAAAATCACCAATGGTACAACTAATGTTACAACACAATTAGGGTTGTCTTGAAATAGTTTCTTTTTCACAAGATTTGGCTAGAATAATGAAATTTGAATCATTGCCAATTCCAACTTGTGAATTGAAAGAGAATTATGACAATGAATAGGAATGTTAGCTTCATTATGATATGAATCATATGTTGGAATATTTTATTGAATGTCAAAATCATGAAGATAATTTTCTACTTGAGAATGAGGATTAGCTGGAATAATTTCTGAAATAAAGCATTCCTCATCTTCATATGTGCTTGTAATTTTCTCATGAGGATTGACCTGAGAAGAATACAAATTAACATCTTCATTGCCAGAGTGATTATCATAAAAGACTTCAAGATATTTATTAGAATTCCCTTCGATCTCATCCAATGTATCAAAACAAGAAGGAATATAAAGTACATGTTTACTAATTCCAAAACAATGATCAATTATTGTTTCTCTATCTTGATAATAACTAATTGCCATTTCATTTAGATCAGCCTCTATATTTTCTGAATATGATTAACACCAAGAGTGGAAAAATTACCATTAGTAAAAATATGAGGATAAAGAGAAAAATGAAAATCAGAAATAATGAACTTAAAAGCTTCTCTGTTTGAGAACTCTTTTGCATTCTATTCATTATAAATTTCATATTCTAAATCATTCCTTTGTGTACTCATGCCTTCTTGAAGAAGGTTTCTTTGCTCCTCTGATTTTGGCGTTTAGTCATCATGAAAGAATTCATAAATTTGTACAACAGTTTGTTTGTTATTGGTTACTTTGATTACTGCTTGTATTTGTTGATTTCCGATCTAATTTTCTGAATTCAATGCAGAGTAATTTTCAGATTTCAAGGCAGCTCTTTCTCCAAAATTGCTATTGTTGTCTTCTTTCATTTCGATAAAAATATTTTCCAAGCTTTATGGGACCACTTCATCATAATTTATTTGCACATGCATGTTGGAATTCTCATTCATGTTGGAAGGGGATGGAACAAAGCTTGAACTAATTTCATATGGATTGGAAATGGGAGGAAGTGAGAAAATATGTTCAAACTAATCTAACGATTCTTCTTCTCGAGGTTTATCTTTGACATTGAATTTTGAATAATTCAAATGAAATCGAATATTAAAATCTCTAACAGATTCATTTTAAAGCCTTCATAGATATTCAATTTCATCACATACTCGTTCATAATCATAGCCATCAGCTTTACAAATGAAAATTGTAACAAATTGATCCCAACTTTGAATTGAGGCAACTGAAGCATTCGACACTAGTTTCTGGCTTTTTCCATGAATGTGAGAGTAAAAATTCTACATAAAATGCCTTCATCAATTCTTTGGAAATCATAATTTAAAATTTTTTGAACAAATTGAAAGACATTATTAAAAGCAAAAGAATTTATCTTACCATTAAACTTTACCTGAGACAAGAGTCTTACCACTTTGGGTGGAGTATTGGAAGATGCATGTCCATGGATACAACTCAAAATTGCACGTTTAAGAGGAGCCATCATGATTAAGTAAAATGTTAAAATTAAAAAGACTCCAATAGACAACAAATTTCAGGCCCTCCTTCTGCTGCCAAAAATGTTGAGGGCCAAAAATGTCTGCCTCAACATTTGGGGTAACCACCCTGTCCGGACCTTAAAGCAGCTACTTTTCCATTTGAAGTAGTTGCTCCGACTAGTTTAACTAGGTCAAGTTAAATTTTCCCTATCGCTATTGGTTTACGATGTATCTTTAACTACCAATAGAAATGGATATCAAATCAATTATTCTTGTCAATCAGGCAACAGAATGACCCTTACGCTGATTTAGGTTCAGCTAAGCCACAACTAAAATTTTTCCTCTTTGAGAAGAGGACTTAAAAGACTGTAGAACTTCATCTAAATGCAAACTTATTCTATAATGCAAGCAAAAGAAACTAATCTTAATCCTATCTCAATTAGGCAGATATAGATCTAACCCAACTAAGAGCAAGATAATTAAATGATAGGGATTTAAATATGTTTGGCTACTATTAATATCAAGCTAACTAAGTAGTTCAATTAACTGACATTTGTAAATACCAAAACACAACGTACTGAGACCTCTTAACTAAATTAATAAACCAACAACACTTAGGACGTAGTTCACAAAAAATGATATTGATTATCAAATCAGTAAATCCAATAATTAAACAATAATATGCGAAAATAGTTCACAAGACATCATTATTTAATAAATTAGTTTTGTAAGACAGATTGCTAAGTAAATAGTTACTCAGAAATCAAAATTTAATCCATAAGAGCATAGATAAATAATAACAACATTGAGACAAATTACACATATTGACAAAAGTACAGAAACAAGAATAAAATGACACATTCCTGTTATCATAAAATGAAAACAGTATTTGAAACGATAATATTAGAAATACCAATTTATTGAATCATTTCTCTAGCCGTGGTCTTGAATAGTCCTTTTCATTGCTTGAACTTCTGCTTTCAAAACTAAAGCTATAATAGTGCAAACTCTACACATAATACATAATTCAAGATGTTAAAGAAAAATCCACAATAATCCCTAGATCTGAGATTTTCACTCCTCCCTCCTACAACTCTAAAGTCCTATTACAGAAGTCGTTTTAGAAATCTAGAATTGCATAGGAGAGCAACCTTGATTACATTCTGCAATCTGCTATTTATAATATTTGTAAAGGTATTTTTGAGAAGAAAGTTTGTTGAAGAATATATCTACCCAATGAATTTTTATTTGTTCAAAACCACAATATTTAATTGTTCGACCATTGTCATTGATTGAGATATTTTCTCCATATCTTTTCTATCATTTTCTAGAAAAATAAATCAAAATAAATGAAGATGCAACAATAAAATCAAGATGCCGTTTTTGGCATTAAAACAAATCCAATCAAACGCAATTAATTAATTGAAAAGGAAATATGAAATTTCTATTGATGCATATGAATATTTCAATTTGCCAAGCATATTATTGACGAATGAATCTGCACTTAGAAGAGGCTTGGGCAAATGAAAATGAAGAAAATAAAACTCAGAAAATTGATTTTGTTTAAAAATTCGGAGCTTGATATTTTTCCTGATATTAGACTCAATAAATGATAAAATTTGTTAATAAAACCTCCATAGAAATATTCTCCTTGATTTTATCTTTCCAATGAGCCCTCATGGGCCTCATTTCGCCAAGCAAAACTCAATCTATGAGCCTCCAAAGTTGATGAGCCAAATCACATAATTCTAGAAATTCTGTTGCTCGGCTAAAAAAATAAGAATTTTTTAATTAAATTCAAATCCTATATAGATTTTAATTATATAATAATTAATTTTAATCTAACTATAAACAAATTAATTATTTATAAACTAATTAATAACTATGTTAACTAATTAATAATTAAATTAAATTAAATTAATTAATTACATATTTAAATATTAATTAATTTAATTGTATTAAAATAATCTAATAAATATTATATTATAATATTCATTAGTTATATTAGCATCAAAGAGGGTAAACGAGGGGCTCTGCAACTTGATCGAGGGTTGGCGTTAGGGTTTGAAGTTGGGTACCGTGGTGGGAGGTGCAGGGGGGAGTGCTGCTCCATCTTACAGTCAAGCAGTCACGAATAGAAGCAAGGACACTATAAAGCAGCATTTCAGGAAACCTCTAGAGAAGACAATAGAGGCAAGTAACAAGTAAATATTCGGAAGAAATAGACCTCATGAATAGGAAGGGGATCAATGAGAAGCTAGTAAGGAGAAGGGGAAAGCGGGTAGCAATCAAAAAACCGCTTCTATAAGGACAAATGGGGTATGCAAACCCAGGTCCAACATCATTCCCTGAGTTATCTTAAGTGACCTAGCACTACAAGCACATAGGGAGCATGTGGCAGAATATGTGGTTATATGCAAATTCATGGGGTTATGGCTGATTCAGAGGGCGTTGCACATATGGATAAGGAGCCACTGGAAACCAAAGGGAGAAATAAACCTTCATCTAGGATCTAACAGCTTCTTCACAGTAGTGTTCACAAGCCTAGAGGATAAAGATAGAGTGTTCAAAGGAGGACCATACTTCTACACGGTTGTAGGCCTCTACATGTGGCCATGGATGATGAACTTTGTCCCATAACGTGAAACATTCACATTGGTACAAGTATGGGTTAGACTATCCTCCCTTCCTCTAGATTATTGGCTATTGGAATCTCTAAAAAAATAGGCAACAAACTAGGGCATTTACTAAAGATCTTAGATGCGACTCCGAACGGAAAATACACCTCCTTCGCTACGATATGGGTGGAAATGGACTTATCTGGAGCACTTCGACATGATTATTTTAGAAGTATATGATGAAGAATGGGTGCAGACGGTGGACTATGAGCGCATCCTATTTAGGTGTCACAAATGCCATGAACATGGGCATCTATAAAGAGACTTCCCAACAGGAAATATAGAGAGAAATTTGAAAACAATGGCGGATAAAAATCCCGAGGGTTTCGCTAGGATTGGGGGCAAAGGGAAAGGCGGGAAGTAGCCGCAAAAAAAGATCAATGAGGAAAGATAGCTAAGCCACAATAGCTTTAAGATCCTAGAAGAATAAGATGGAACTAAAGAAACAAACCAAGAAACGGAGAACATTATCACTGAGAAGGAAAGGGATGCTAGCATGGAATATATCATAGAAAAAAACTAGCAAAAGGAGGATATACCAAGCATTATGGAGATAAGTAGGGACCATGAGATGACTGTAAGTGAGGTGGGAATGGAGGACCATGAACTACAAAAGATTCTAGAAAGGGAAAATCTAGATCTAGAGAAATTTCTGGAATAAGGGATGACCAAAGGAGTAGACTCCCTGCCAAAAGAGGAATATGATAAGGTTCAACAACTCTTCCAATGGAGATCACAATTGAAGGGCTTTGGAGTCAAAATAAATCATGAAAGCCACAAGCATAGAGCGGTCAACATGATGGAGGAGATATAGGCACAATCTCCAAAGAACCGAGGTAGGAAAAGAGGAAGAAAAAGACAGAACGAGTTGTTGAACGAATGTGGGAAACTCTTGATCAACTCAGGTAACAAGAAGGATCTCACTAGTTATTCCTTTACAAACCTTTCTTAATGAAGCTCGCAACATGGAATATTAGAGGCATAGGAAATAGAAGGAAACAAAGAAATCTTAGTAATAGAATAAAATAAGAAAAACCAGATATGGTTTTTATTCAGGAGACAAAGTCTTCGATGGATAAGATTACAGAAATTCATAATAAATGGCTGATCAAGTATGAGTATTTATGCAGGGGGATCCTTACGCTCTGGGATCCCCAGAAATTTGGAGCCCTGGATGCTAAAGCATCGAGGAACTGCCTTTCTTTGGTATGTCAACCTTTAGGTGATCAGAAGATATGCATGATTGCAAATGTCTATGGACCTGAAAAGCTAGAAGATAAAATCAAGCTTCACACCTCCATTGAGGAACTAAGAGCAAGACACCCTAGTATGTCCTCAATAGTTGCAAGATATTTCAATATGATAAGATATCTTACAGAGAAAAAGGGTGGTATCAGATAGCTAGGCAGAGACTCCATGGCCTTCGAGAACTTCATAAGGAACATGGGGTTAGTGGATACTGAAAAAATTAATGGGACCTTCACCTGGAACATCATGAGGGGAGAGGCTTCACAAGCCGCCTCTAAACTCGATAGATTTATTATTTCAGAGGACCTCTTTCTTTTAGGCCCTGCCATGTCGTCTTCTAATCTTCCCTTTGGAGCTTCAGACCGTTGGCCTATACAATTGGAAGCTACTTTTATGGGTACACCAAGAAACAGACCCTTTAGATTTATAAATGCCTGGATCTCTCACCTTGAATTCACCAGCAATATTGGCAAATGGTGGAGAGAGAATCTAAACATTGAAGGCACTAGAACATTCCTGCTCCAACAGAAACTGAAACATATCAAGTCGAGGCTTAAAGATTGGAAGAAAAAGGAATTTGGAAATATATTCCAAGCCGAAAGAGAAGTTGAGCAGAAACTTCAGGAGATCAATCAAATCAACATCATAGATGGCTTTACCGAGGAGTGGAAAAAACTACTGACTCTCTGCAGGAAGAATGGGAAGATCGGTGCAGGCAAGAGGAAATTCTCTGTAGACAGAAATCGAGGGTGCAATGGATTAGAGAGGAAGAAATAAACATGAAGTTCTTTTATAAATCCACCATGGATCATAGGGCACACAAAAGAATCACAAAGCTTAAACATTCTAAAGGGATATAACTTGTCTCTCACAAATATATGGAAGTTGTCCTTGTTCAATACTTAGTATAGAAAAAGAGCCTCTGGTGGAGAGATCCAGGTTCATGAACAATTTCACTTAGTACATCCCTCAGCTAGTTACTAGAGAGGATAACCACAATCTAAAGAGGCCAGTGTCAGAAGAGGAAGTCAGCGAAGTGATTAATGAAACACAAAATGGAAAAGCTCTTGGCCTGGGTGGATTCAATGTAGACTTCTTCAAAGCTCGCTAGAAAATTTTGAAACAAGATATCCTTGTGCTGGTGGAAGACTGAAGAAGATCCAAAAAGGTTCTCAAGGCTCTTAATGCTTCATTCATAACTTTAATCCCAAAACAGGAAAAAGCAATGACTCCAGATGGCTTCAGGCCCATGGCTTTATGTAACATGGTGTAAAAAATTATTTCCAAGGTGATCGCCAATAGACTCAAGCCCATATTACCAGCTCTCACCTCAGAGGAGCAAACGGGCTATGTGGAAGGAAGACAAATCCTCAATAACATCATCCAAGCTCAAAATGTGGTACACTCTCTCAAAAGCGACAAACAAGCTGGTATGATCATTCAGCTTGACCTAGCGAAAGCCTACGACAAGCTAAGTTGGTCTTATATAAGGGCAGTTCTTAGAGCATATTGCTTCAACAGAAACTAGATAATATGGGTTATGGCACTAGTTAGCATGACCAATTTTTCTATCTTGCTCAATGGCGCTCCTTCAAGAACTTTCACACCTTCCATGGGTCTCACACAAGGGGATCTTCTCTGACCCTTCCTCTTTGTTCTCATGATGGAAGGGCTAGGAAGAGTGATTAAAATTACAAATGTTGAGGGAAGAATCCAGGGTACCAAACTCACCTTGGATGGAGAGGAAAATACTCATCAAAAATTTGCGGATGACACATTGTTGCAGAGCATACCCACAGTGAGGGAAGCCAAAGAGATCAAACAAATATTAAACGACTTACTATGGCAGCTGGCATAGAGGGAAGTCTCAACAAATCAAAAGTGTTTTTCTTTAACACTGACACTGCTATTCAAAGAAACATCACCAGGATTGTTGGGTTTCAAAGGGACCGGTTACCTTCCAAGTATCTGGGAATACCTCTTACAGATAAGCCTCTAGGAAAGGGAGTATGGGAGCCAATAATAAATAAAATTTAGGACACGATTAGAAAATGGACATGCATGTCTTCAAATTTGGTAGGGCACGTTGTGCTCACATAGGCTATCTTGCAGGCAATTCCCATTTTCTTGTTCTCAGTTCTTCTTGCTCCTATAGGATTTTAGCAATAGATGAGGAGCATACAAAGGGATTTTCTATGGAGTTTTGGAAAAGAGAAAAATAAATGGGCTTTAGTGGCACGGGACAAGATCTACAAACCCAAGAGACATTGTGGTTTGGGGCTTCATGACCCTGAAACCCTCAACAGTGTTTTGGGAGCTAAACTCTGGTGGAGGTGGATCAAGGAATCGACAACCCCCTAGGCCAAGCTTTGGAAACAAATATATGCCAAGAATTGACAGGAGAAGGATCACATTCGAATGTCAGGGCATATTAAGGGATCCCACATTTCGAACCTTGCCTAGGTATTGTTCAACAACATAATTTCTAGGAGATCCAAGATGGGAACTTGGCTCGGTTTTGGGAGGATAATTGGCAAGAAGAACCCAATGTGTACAAGGATGAATTAGCAGCTCTCAAGCATGATATCGATAACAAAGGTCTACTCATGGTAAATTACTTCTAGGACCAGTTAAGTAACAATGTAAAATGGAGAATTTGGAAGGATCTAGAGAATAGTGAAGAGAGACCTCTGAAGGTCCAGTTAAGCTCTCTTGTTCAGGAGCTAGAACATATGAGGATTTTGGTATCCTCCTTGTGTGAGAAACTAAGATGGGGAAGGAACACGAAGGAAACTTCAACCTCAAAGAAGCTAAAAAGGTAATAAGATGGTTTAAATACCAAAAACCTGACCAAGTTTGGAAGAATCTTTGGGAGAGCCCCCACTAGATAAAAATAAAGTTATTCATTTGGCTTGTTCATGAAAGGAAAATTTTAACTTGGGAGAGTCTCCTAAAAAAAGGCTTCACTGGCCCATCCAAATGTTACCTATGTGGCTTAGAAGAGGAGACGATAGATCACCTTCTCAACCTCTATCCTTTCACCTCTACAGTGTGGGAATGGGAGGCTTCAAGCTTTAGGCACAATGATAGGAATAGACTCAGTATCTCCAACATTTTGAAGAATTAGAGGAAAAACTTCTCAGAGAATGAAATCATCAATAAGGCTTGGACTCTGGTTCCAGGATTTGTTATTTGGGATGTTTGGAAAGAATGTAATATTAGGATCTTCAAGAACAAAGCAAGCAAGCCCCAACACATAATTGATCAAATTTTAAGGAAGCTAAAATATATAGTCAGAAGCTTGTTGTGGAAACTTCCCAAGGACCCTCCTCTTCCCCAAGATGTGTGTATACCACTGCATTTGGGTCTCTAGTCTATAGGCCCACATAACATAATTAAGGGTGTGAGCAAAATAAATGTAGATATAAATAGTTGGAAGCCTCCTCCACATGGTTTCCTAAAAGTCAATATAGATGGAGAATCTAAGGGAAACCCAGGGTTAGTTGGTTTTGAGGGTTTTATAAGAGATGAACAGGGACGAATAAGGGAGATATTTCATGGCCACTTGGGGAAGGCCACTAATAACATGGTGAAACTCTTGGCCTTAGAGCAGTGTTTGGAAATCTTGGTGGACTCAAATTCACACAATATCATCATTGAAGCATATTCAGAATTGATTATTAGAGTGGCCAAGAAAACATGCAATGGTATAGCATCAGATAAGTGTCAAAACATTGAAGGGTATCACAGGTCTTTTTCCGTATTTATACCCACCTGCAAACCTTAAAAACTGTACACTTTGTCCATGTGAAATGAAAAGCTAATATGTTAGTTGATCGTCTAGTGAATGAAGGAGTGATTAGTAAGGAAAGGGACACTAGGCATGTTTGGGAGCTGATACCCCCACGCAAACTGTTAGAGGATTGCCTCTGTTAGCTGCCAAAGAGAGTGATTGTTGGATCGACAGGTTGGATTGATGAGGCTCAAGAGATAGGCATGAGTACATGGATGCTTAAACTGTTTTCTTGTTGATTGGGAGCAGTCTGCATATTATATTGGCATCAATATTCCAATGAATTTGAGCATATGGTCGAGACTAGCAGAGGAAGACCAAGGATGCAATGGCGTGGAGATTGATTTTGGACAAATAGATCTTGGTGGAATCAGATCTATGGTGTTTGGGTGATGGAGTTACCCGAAAGTTAACGAGAAGAAGTGGGTTGTAGAAAATGACAAGTGGATTTCAGGCATAGGAAAGGCCATAAGTGGTAATTCCCCGTTGGCTTTTATTCCACACACAGTAACACGTAACAAGAAGATGAGAGAGGGAAACCACTTTTCGGGAAGATTTGGAGCGTGGAAGTTAACTGGCTAAAATAGGTGTGAGCCGTAAGATCTGGTGGAGCAAGATCGACGGTTGACAGATAAGGAGCTTTTTTCGAAGACGGGAAGTGTTGTCAATGGTGGATCTTGAATAGATCAATGGGGTAGATGTGTCAATTATTCTTTTGAAGGGCAGATTTCAAACTTTATAAATTTTGGTTTGAGTTACCGTTAAGTCCAGAGTAGAAGAAATGGGTTGGGAAACCCACAAGTGGATTTCAGGTGGAGAAAAAGCCGTAAATGGTATTTCCCATTTGGCTCTAATTCCACTAACTCACTGACACGTTTCAATGAGGAAAAGGAAACCACTTTTCAGATGAATTTGAATTGTGCAAGTTAACCAACCAAAATACATTTGAGTCGTTAGATCTGGTAGAGCGAGATCGATGGTTAACAGACGAGGAGCATGTTTCGAAGTCAAGAAGTGTTGTGACTGATGGATCCTAGTTAGATCAATGGTGAAGAAGTGTCATCAATTCTTTTGAGGGGAAAATTTCATTTTTTTTAATCTGTGGTTTGTGTTACTGTTGGGTCTGGATTAGTGGGAGATGAGTGGACCTCTACGATTTTTGTAGGGGTTTGTTAGCTTTGTAGAATCTCTAAATTTGTGAGTGAATGATAGAGAGTCCTTGGGAGTTTAACACTCCTTTCTGTTTTCAAGTTCGTGAGAATTGGTTTGATGCTGGCTTTGCTTTTGTTGTTGATGGCATTACCACAACAGACTACTTCTTGTTTGGGTCTTTGCACTTACAAAGACGTGTAAAATATGTAATGTACTTGTACGGTTAATAGAAGGCTCAATTCTTACTTGACCCAAAAAAATTCATTAGTTATATTAACTTTTAACTTGTACTTATTCATTTCAAAATGAATGAAGAATAAAACAAAATCTAATAAAACCAAAGTTAAAATCTTCATAGCATCGGCCTCATCGCATGTTTCTTTTTTTCGTTTAAATGTTCATTTAAGAATTATGAGATAAGAATTATGCGAAAAATATGTTTTGCTAGAAATTTTGCTCTCTGGTATGAGATATGTATTTTTTTTTGCCATAAATGTTTTTTCTTATAAGTTTTTTGTGATCTGGATCTCGGGCACTATTAAATTAATGAAGATGATTTCCTGCGCGAGTTATTAATCCTACAAGTTGATGTAAAGCTATTTTGCATTTTTGAGAATTTAGTCTTGGCATTTTGTCTTAAAATAATAAATTAAAAAGATCCTGAAACATGATTTCATCCATTGTATGATTTAGCTGGGTCATTTTGTATGGCTGTTGGTGAAAATGAAAAACTAATAAAGGTTAACTAAAAGCCAATATTAACAATGAATGACTATTAATCTTAATTAGCTATGAAAATTGAAATATTATACAGTTATTTATAACCCTATTGACCAAATGAGTAGAAACAAGTGTCAATGGAAAGCTTGTGAAAATTCGAATTCAATGAAGGAATCAAAACGAAAATATGAAGAAAATTAAAAATTAAAAAAAACACACGATAATTAACTTAATAAAAATTCTAAAAGGTGTTTTAGCCAAAATTTTAATAGAAAGGGTCCCCATTACTTGAATATTCATTGGAAAAGTAATTTCCATGCTTGTAATAAAAGTCATAGCAAGGCATGTGAGGAACCCTAAATCATCCATGGTTTTTAGCGCATTGATTTGCATGCCATAATCATCTTGAAAAATCATTGTAAAAGTAATTTCCAATTTAATAATAAATTCATGGCAAGGCATCTCACTAGTTATTTAATACTATAGCACAAAGTCTTACAAAAGTCATCTTATAATTCATTTTGATACATTATTTTAAAATTAATTTCGAAACTTCTAAGAAGTTATTCAATACATATCATAAAAATTGTTACAAAATTAATCTTTTAATTCATTTTTTTTTTAAGAAATCACCCATTGCATTTAAGAAATTGTTGACTCATATCAATAAGAGAACTTAAAAAATTCCATTATGGAGAAGTTGAATGAATAGAATTAAATCAATGCTAAATAAAGGAATGTTTGTCTATCCTTGCTTCAACAAACTCAAATTATGTGTCTATAATGATCTATACAGGGTGCCACATTAGATTTATTGTTGATCATTAAATATTTAACCTTTGAATACGGATATTTTTAGATTGCTTTATATTGGGTAAAAAGCTAATTATTAATTTATATTGTGCATGTTTTCAAAATCAATTTGTTAGTGTGAATTTTTATGGAAGAAAAATATATAAACTTTTAATTGATCTAGATATATATGTTCCTTTAAATGAAAATATCATATTCCTTTTATTTTAAATAATAAGTTTTTCATTAATGAATAGCTATCCACTTTCTTTAAATTTGGTATAACAATTGTTCACAATTTTTTTTATAGTGCTTAAGAGGTTCAAAGTATTTTAAGAATTTTGCTAACTTTTGAATAAGCTTTATCAAATGCTAATTCTATGAGAAAATATCATAGGTTATGCAATACGATGGGCCTATAAACCAACCATTATATACATATTAATGCTTGAGAAAAAATTAACTCAATTTTTTTCAAATTATTTAAATTTAACAACAACTATTATATATAAATGATATGGTAGGTAACTCAAAGTAAGGAGAATTAGCAATCAATGATATTATAGGCATTCTTGTGAAATATAGAGTAATTGAATAGAGAAATTACACCAGCTTACATTTATCTTAACTCAAATTTACAAATTAAAAAAATCTTGAAAGTAATTATAATCCAAAATTACAATAAAAAACATAAACTAATTATATAATTTAATAAATCAATATTTAAATAACATAACAGTATAATATTAGTCTAAGTTGACATAAAGTTGATTGAACTTGCATTTCCATGGGTTTACCTAAAACTAGACAGCTTTGCAAAAAACAACCATTTTGCAACATTATTCCATCAAATTTCCAAGGTCATTACATGGTAGGCGAATTCTTCCCCACCCCGAAATGTAACGGTCCGCCCGGTGACGAGGTGAACAAGATAACAGATATTAGGCCTCCTGGAGACAAACAGCCAATCGTACCACTGTGTGACACTGCTAAAATAGGGAAAGTCTAGCGGGAGAGAAGCAACGGCAGTCCAAACGTTCCTCGCACTCTCATACTTCATCACCCATTTTTTATACAAAACATGCAACTGCCCAGAGCAAAAAGAAGGCACAAACGAACTTGAACGTCCTCCTAAACTCCACATATTTTCCAACCTTGTCCACCTTCCCTCCGTCGAATCGAAAACTTCTGCACTTCTCTCCGCTCGCCTCAACGCCCCATCCTTTCTAAACCCGCCTAATACCACGAATTTTCCTTCTGTGCAAACACCGCGACAGTCGTTGCGTGGTTGGCTCATAGGAGGCAGAACTTCCCACTTATCCTTCTCCACATCATAAGCTTCTGCCGTCGCCAGAGCGTTGTGATGCCCGTCGTGCCCTCCGGCAAAATAGATACGTCCAGTAGAGGAACAAGCCGCATACGCAAATAAGTAGCGGAGATTGGGAATATCAGCTCCGCGGCTCCATCTGGCGGAAACAAAATCATAAATGTAAATAGTCTTCATTTCTCTCCTGTTGGAAGGATGCAATCCGCCTATGAGAACCAGTTTCCTATTCACACAAACACACTTACAGGAGAGTGGAATTCCACCACAGTGGGGAATATTGATGGGTACACTTTCTGAGGTGCCCTTCACAGGGTCATACACTGTTATTCCATTGACATAATATTCTGTATTCCTTTTAAGAAAACATAAAAGTGTATCGCTGTTTCCAGAGAGTTTTCTGTCGGAATAAAAGCTTGGGTCACTCAACATAGCTTCCCATCCTGGACACACAGCTTTGAGATTCTTGTGTGACATGTAGGGCACTCTCATTAAGCACTGTCGAACGACATCATCCGGTAGATCGATAATTACGGCCATCACTACAGAGATGACTTTGAAGCTTCAATCACACTGTCTTCTACCCGTGTTATATCCCCACTATTTCAACCTATGTGAAGCGAAAGATGAAATGGTACATATATATACATCACCTACTACCGCGGTTATTTAATCTCAACGAGGTCGGCTCGGTACACTTCTGTGGATTTCTACCACCCTAACTTGCAAGCATATCAATAAGAGATTGCAAGCAAGGACACAATGCTAATTGAAAGTTCGAATCAACGATGTAGTAAGATTATATTTACAGCACACTAACTACAATTACATTATTAAAAAAAGAAAACCTTCTACAGAAAAAAGAAGAAGCATTTATTAAGATTCTATAGCAAACTCATTATATATAAATATATATTAAAATAGAATAATCAATTTTATTATTTTAACCTCAATGATTTTAAATTACTTTTTTAAATGGTCTATGGTGTTCTCAACTAGGTATAAATTAAAAATAAGGTGTTTCACATGCCCTAGTTCATGTGTTCTATGCAAAAATGTTGAGGAAATATTGGAACATATTTTTCTTTTATGCCCCTTCTCAATTGGTGTATGGAATAAGATAAAAAATAGTTTTTGTTTTGCTACAAAATAGTATGGGGAGTCTTCTAAAGATGTCTCGAAAATGTGGTGTGACTAGGCCATGCCAAAAAAATACAAAAGGCTTCCACCTATCATAAGTTGTGGCATATGACTATCTCAAAACAATGGTATATTTGGGGACAAGTCTTCTCCTCACAAAGTGGAAACCTAAGTTATGGGCATCTTCTCTCTCCTTCATGATATGATTTCTAGACATAATCCTTGAAATATAATTGCTAAAGAGATAAATTGTTCCACCACTTGGGGCTATTCTGGATGGGGCCTATTTATGAGGAGGTGAATACCACAAGCACCACATAGGAGCTATTCTTTATTTATAGGAAAGCCACTTCTACATTTTGTAGAGTGAATTTGGCACACGACCAATCAATTATGCTGGATTATTGGTCTTAAGCTCCTTCTATTTGATATTGTGAAAGAATGGCATCACATTCAAACCTTTGGCAATTCTATGATCATCATAAACTAGTTCAATAACATACTGATATGTCACACACACACATTGTCTCTTATTTTAGAAGATATTTTCCAACTTAAACAAACTTTGGCCAAATTTCATCTCAACATATCTATAGGGAAAGAAACTTTGCAACAGAGTCCCTTTTAGAGTAGGTGCTCTACAATATTGCAGACTTGCAAGATCACTAAGAAAATATGTGAGATTGAGATCATATTATCTTTAATAAATAAACCTTAGTTTGTTATTTTATTGGGGCAAAAATCATTAGAATTCCTATAGAGAAAGAGAGATCATAAGCACCTTAGAAATTCTCCTTGAGAAGGCCAATGACTACCTCATTTAGATCAGGATTCACATTAGAGTATGCTCAACCCAAGACTCGGATTTATTGTAACATCCCTAGTGAAAATTTCATGTAATAAAAGTTAATATAAGAAAAATAATAACCATGGGTTATGGGACACTTATTCCAAGTTGAATGTTGGGAAAAACATTCTAGTGTGGGTGTCCATTGATTTATTATGGTTAATGAAATTGGCAAAGGCATTTGGAAAGGAAAAACAAAATTTTTGGCACATTTATTTATCAAAATATTGGAAGTTAGGAGAAAATGGAGGTGAAGGGTCACAGGTTTCATTTGAGGAGGAAAATGAAGGAAAACAATGGAAAATGAAAGAAATAGAGGCCTAATTGATAAAATGGCTTCTAAGGATCAATTTGTACATTTTGTTAGGTCAGCTTTGGAGCTCTCGCATTATTCTCTCTCTCATTCTCACTATTGGACACATAGAGTTTTTTTGGATCACTTTGGCATTAGATCAATAAAGGAAAAGAGGGGAAGAGGAAGGACAGAGCAAGCAAGAATGAATAGGATCAAGCAGGTACAATAGGATTCTATCCAGGTATCAATTTGCATGTGTGACTTCCTTGCTAGATTTGGCATGCATGTCATTGCATGTGGTTATTTGCTATCGTGGAATGGATTTTTCCAGGTGTGAAAATGTTTTCAACCTAGCCTTTCCATTTCTAGATAGCCATGGTGTGATGGGGTTCTCATGTTTTGGTTGAGCTTGATTGTCAGATCGATTCAAAGGTGAGTGAAGTGGATCTCTGAATAAAAGAACATATGGCCTAATAACCCTTGAACCAGAATGTGGGTTGTGATAAGGTGAAACCTTGTGTTGCCTCAATGGGCCTAGGTATCTTCGACTGATGAATGGCGGGATGTCTGACAAAGCCTAAAGGTGTGTGCTCTCCATCATGCCTAGTAATCCTATCATAGAATATACCGTAAAGCCTGAAGACGAGTCTCAATTTAGGGCCTAGTGATCATATGTAGATTGCAGTAAAGCCTAAGAGACTAGGAGCCAAGAAAATTCCTCACGGTGTAGGTGGAGAAATATGGTGGCATCCATTCGTGTTTTGGCCTAGTGATCTAGTGGAGATCATGGTATATCCTGTTATTACATATTTATTATTTTAGCCTAGTGATCTAGTGTGGAATGCAGTAAAGCCTTGTTTCTATTAATGAGGGTGAGGTGGTTTAGCCTCGGGATGCCCTGGTGGTTATTCTGGTTTGAGTCCCACATTCATGCTTGGAATATGGCATGGGGGTGATCGATTGAAGGGACAATTGGCTTAGCCAATCTATGGTGAAGTGGAATGTGAAAGTCTCATACGAGGTTGGCTTTTACATTAATTAATAAGAGGTTTTTTCCTTGTATATTATATGTAAATGTACTGTTTTATATGATGATTCTATGGCTGATGCATCGCTAATATTTTTGTTATTATTATGTTGGTTATAAGCATGTATTATGACAATGATGATGTATGGATTTATTCATTGTTTAGTTTGTAAATGAATGAATAATGTATCTATGACCTAACAGATGATAATGAAACTAATGATATGAGGGAACAATGCTCTTAATGATTCTCAGATAAGTATGAAACCCCTATGTTTAGATCTATTGTTTAAACCTGTAGATTACATATTTACAACATGTTAGACGAAATGGTTGGCATGGCTAGCTAGGGTGCAGTCTAGACCTTGTCAATGTTTTTGCAAATGTGTCATTGTTCTATTGTGTAAATTCATTTTTGAACCTGTCATTTAGTTTTAGGCAGTGACCTCGGCTCTCAGCCTGAATAAGTGGCACAAGTTCCGAAGTCACATGCATAGGTATGAGTAGAAAAGTCCCCATATGCATGCATCCCTTCTTGTCTGAGCATCTAGAGCCTCCTAGATGCACCCTTTCACATATCAAGGGAACATCTAAGGGTTTGATTCAATAAAGATTCAATCAGTATTAGGGGCTAGTTACCTAAGTGGTTGGGATGGCTTCTAAGAGTTCTTTTGCTAATGTGGAAGGTCTGTGTTGCATATTTCCATCAGTTCCACTTCCTTAAGGTGACTTAAGAGGTGGAATCCCATTATAGTGGCCTCTCACCACATATTTACCCTGATTGGCCAATTAATTTCATAGATATGGGATGAAGGTGTTATAGAGTGGTATCAGAGCATGTCCCCCCCTTAGACTAGATGGGCGGTGTATGTTGTTAATGCATTCATGTTAGTTGCATGTGTGTTAATCATCCTTGTGGTATATATGCTTGTTGCACATGCATGGTGTTGATCATGGTTGTCGTGATGTCACCATGCGAAAGACGATGTTGTTGTCGTGAAGTGTGTTGTCATGAGTGTATGATTGGTTACATATTTTTTATGCTTGCATATGGTCAGTGTACATTAGTATGGCTATTGTTGTCATCCATGAGGTAATTGTATGTGTAGATGATATGGTGATGCATTGATGACGGGACTTTAACTATGATGATAGTTATGTATTTATATGCTTATATTCTTATGTATTATATGTATATATGATGTCATGATTATGTTATACATGTAACTATGCTAATTCGTTCATATTGTAAATGATATATCCTCCCCGAATTTTGCTAAGGTACATTGGCTTATTGTCATTTGGTTTGGATGATATAGTATGCCTTACAAGAAAGAGATCAGAAATGACTAGCAATATGGTAAAATACAAAGATTCTCCCTATGAATCGGATGATCAACATGTTGTTGGGCACTCTTATGATTTAGCAAACACATTAAGAAGATGGAAGGAGGAAATAAGGAGTTGTAAGGAAGACAACAAAAAAAGCATGCAGGCACACGATAAACAAGTAGGTGCTAATGCAATACTCCTTCACAGTTTGTCAGAATTGCAATGACAGGGGCCACTTCATATCCCCCATGGACAGGAGGACATAACTAATGGGGCATATATCAGTAAGTCTCACGGTGGTCATAGGTTAGATAGAGATGACACAATGAGAGATAACAGTTGTTGGATACTCTAGATAAGAGAGGTGATGGACACAACTACTACTCTAGTTCTGTTTCTAATAGTAATTATGATCATCATTGTTGTCATCCTTACAGGAGAAGTTATAGGATATACTTTCTAGATGAATTTAAGAAAGAAAAAGCACCTAATTTTGATGAAGATTTGAAGTAGCTGAAATATGGATAGGCTTGGATACTTGGGATGAAGAAGTTATTTGAGTTGCATGATTAGATAGATAATATGAAGGCTAGAGTAGTTATCTTCAGCCTAAGAGGTAAAGCAGATATCTAGAGGTAATATGTGTAGTGAGCCAGAGACGTGAGAACAAAGAAATTGAGTTGGAAAGAGTTCAAGAGGATTTTTTCGAAGAATTACTTGTTAGAAATGTACTATGGGGGTAATGTCAAAGAATTATAAGAGCTCAATATGGGATCAATGACAAATTAAGAGTACGCGCCTAAGTTCCTCGAGCTATTAGGGTATGTACCATGTCTTAAAGATGAGAAGGCTAAAGTTCAATTATTTTTCAGTGATTTTCCATTAGCATTTAGGGATCAGATTGAGTATGATGAGCCTTAGTCACTTGAGGAAGTTATTGGAAAATTGATGCATTTCTATGAGTAGTCAAAGCGTAGGAATGAATCTCAGCAAGGATGGAAAGGGAAAGATAAAGGAAAATGTAAATGGTAACTGAAAATAATAAGACCTCAGAATGTAGAAGAGAAAGAAAATGTGGTAGCACAAAAGAAGTTCAACGCATTTAGAGAGGGACATGGTTCATAGTACCAACATATAAGTGATGGTACTGAATAGTTAGAGTTGGACATGTGGTAAGGAGCATCTAAAGAGAGATTTTCCATAAAATTAGGGTGGTAGGCCTAAGATATATAATGCACAGGAGGCACAAACTATTGGCTATGTTGGTTAGAGTGTTCCTCATATCTATGCAACACTAGATAATAGGCATGCAGACCGTTATGCATCTCTCATTGAGATGGATGGTAAGGTGTGTGATCAATTTGTTTCTATTATGATAATTTGACCCTGGACCTAATTATATTTATGTTATTCCCAACTTGGTGGATAAGTGTGCTCTAAATAAACAAGTGCATGCAGAATCTTGGTTGGTGCAGTTTGCTACAAGTACAAAGAAAAGAGTTCAGCATTGGGTAAGATCTTATGCATTTGAGTTGAGTGGAATGTCTACATCAATGCATTTGAATGTGTTTCAGTTGGGATCATATAATATGCTACTGGGTATGGAATGGCTATAAATTCATTTGACCAAGGTGGATTGTTATGATAAATCCATTGAGTGCTTGGATGAAAATGGGGAACCAAGAGTCTTACATGGAAAGAAGAAAACCAAATTAGTTAGGATGGTGATGACTATGCAGACCAAGGGAAGTAGCAGAAAAGGGTGTTTGTTATTTGCAGTGCATATATCTAGTGATAAAGGTAAGTAAGTTGAGGATGTAAATTCTTTGAGAAGGTACCCACTTCTACAGTAGTTTCAGGATGTGTTTCGTGAAAAAATTTCATAATTTCCACATTATAGGGAAGTAGAATTTCCAATTGAGTTGGTACTAGGGGCAACACCAAGATCAAAAGCACCATACAGGATGAGCACTCTAGAGTTGGTAGATATGAAGCTACAATTAAAGGAAATTCTTAACAAGTGAGACATTGGGCTAAGTGTATCATCATGGGGCACACCGCTATTTTTTGTAAAGAAGAAGGATGGTACTCTTAGACTAGGCATTGAATATAGGTAGTTGAACAAAGTGACGATCAAGAAAAGGTGTTTATTGTTGAGGATTGATGACTTATTTTATCTGTTGAAGGGAGAAACAATGTTCTCGAAGATTGATCTGAGATCCACATATCATCAGGAACACATTAAAGAAGAGGACATCTACAAGATAACTTCCGAACCAGGTATGGGTATTATGAGTTTGTTGTAGTTCCATTCAGTTTGACTAATGCTCCAGCTACATTTATGTGTTTGATGATAGTGTGTGGTGTCACTATTTGGAAAAGTTTTTAATTGTTTTCATTGATGACATATTGGTATATTCTGATAATGAGGAAGAGAATGCTAACAATTTCGCAACATTGCTTAGGTTGTTGAAATAAAATTACTTGTATCCTTACCTCAGCAAGTGTAGTTTATTTCAGACTAAGGTACATTACTTAAGATATGTTGTGTCCAAGGATGATCCAGATTTAAACATGAATGCAAAAAATTATAGAGATAACCATAAATACGAGATACAATAGAAATAATACTTCATTTCATTAATGTAAAATACTGAAAGATGCTTACAAACAGAAATGGAAATAAACTAGCTCGGGTGATGGTAACTTATCTCCAAGGAGAGATGTGGTAGCTACATGCCCCTGAACTATCTTACAATGAGGCTCAAAGGCCTATTTATTGTTGAGAAACAATAGAAAACCCTAAACATCCAAAACCCTAACCCTAGGAGATGAAGCGCCAAACTATGGGCCCAGTTCTGGGTAAATTGGTACATCAACTTCCCGGGGATGTAATTTTGGCATGCAATCTCTTTTTGACGTGCACAATACCTCGTTAGAAAGATTTATCTAAGGAATACAACTTTGGGAAAAGAAACATCAATCAATCATGTTGCTCCCATTTTTCCCAAAAAAATGTCGTTTAGGGCCTCAAAACGGCTTTGGAAGTTTAGGCCCTGAAAAACTACCAAAAATAGTAACTTGTGCTACAAATAAGGAAACTAAAAAACTAGAAGAAACAATGGTGGGGGTCGAAGTGGAATTTGATGCAGGAGCATCCAAGTTCCTTAATTAAAAACCTAGAGAAAGAAGACACATGGACAACCATGTGGACAACTAGGCCAACCATGAACAAAATTCAGTTACTGAACTAAATTTAGTTAAAAATTTAGTTAATACTGAATGCATGTATAACGAGGTATTGAGGAAGAATTTGTGGGTGCATGAAAGATGGAGGAGAGAACATGTGCGCATGAGGAGAGACGAGCTGTAGCAGAGGACAAGGATGGGGCAGTGATTGAGGATTCTCCGACTCATGCGCTCGAAACATTCATTTCCTATATAGTGCAGACAGGGGGCTAAACAGGTCCAAGAATTGATTTCTCTGGTTTGAGTAATCGCATCGAACTAGCCAACAAGAATTGAGAGAGAAAGGATAGGAGCGTTTCAGAGCAGAGTGAGTGAGCCTCTTTTCGAAAGCATTTTGGCAAGTTAAGACTGAAATTTGCTACGTATTCATATTCATGCAAGAAACGATTGTGGCAGTTTCTTCATCAAATTTTTTGAAGCTTCTGCCCTTCGATGCTAGAATCTGCAGTTTTAATGGACTCAAACTGTGGGAAAGGCATGTTCTTGCTTATATGGCTTCAGGATAAAGTGTTTTAGTTGAGCATGAGGAAGTAGGGTAGCCTAAATTATTAATGGTTTCAATACCTGTACAAAGAATAGGAAAATTGTAATGACATTTATTGATTGTTAAATTTTATCCTCTTGTGGTTTTAAATTCATGAAATATCTAGAAGTTGTGTCGAAAGATATTTTTATTTATCTGTTGTGTGATTTATGCTTCATATGGCAATGTGTCTGTGATATTCTTGCACCATACAAGTTTGTTCTAGCGAGGGCCGCCAATGTTCCGAATAAGGCTTTGTGGGCCCATAACCCATAGGCCTCAAGGACGATTTTATTGGGGAAATGGGATTTTGGTTCACCCCAAAATCTTGTCCCCATGAAGTGGTATCAGAGCGAGAAAATATTTCATGTGAAAGGAGTTTTTGCATGTGAATAAAGAAGGGGTACAATTTTGCTAAAGATTTGTAAGCTTGTAATTTTTTATTTTATTTTGTGAAGGTGAGAAGCTTGTAGAAAACCTGGAGCGAGAGTACTGAATTGGTTTGATAGGGGAGAACCAGAGAGATGCCAAAAGACTAGGATTAGGAGAGAAGCTTGGTAAGGCATCTAGTAGCAGGGAGGACTTGCTCTTGCAGAGGTTTGGATCTGAAGAAGTGAAACAATGGGTAGAATTGCTAAGGACAAGGAAATGCATATGACCAGGAGGTCATAAATTTTGTACCTCAGGAGTCTGATGCAGGAGGATCAGAGCATTTTAATGAAAAATGTAAAGAAATAAGACACGTGGATAACCATGTGGATGACCAGGCCAACCATGAACAAAATTCTGTTAAAAATTTAGTTAAAACTGAATGCATGTATAACGAGGTATTAAGGCAGAATTCGTGGGTGCATGAAAGAGGGAGGAGAGAAGATGTGTGCGTGAGAGGGCTGAGCTACGGCAGAGCATGATGATGGGGCAGGGGTCGAGGCATCCCCAACTCGTGCCCCCGAAACATTCCTTTCTTGTATAGCGTGGACAGGGGGCTGAACAGGTCCAAGAATCAATTTCTCTAGTTTGAGTAATGGCGCGAAGCTAGCCAAGAAGAAGTAGGAGAGCAAGGATAAGAGAATTTCAGAGTAGAGTGAGCGAGCCTCTTTTCAAAATCGTTTCATGTGGTTAAGGCTGAAATTTGCTATGTATTCATATTCATGCAAGAGATGATTGTGGTGGTTTCTTCATTGAATTTTTTGAAGCTTCTGCCCTCCGAGGCTCGAATCTACAATTTTAATGGACTCAAACTGTGGGAAAGACCTGTGCTTGCTTAGTATGGCTTCACGATAAATTGTTTTAGTTGAGTGTGAGGAAGTAGGGTAGCCCAGATTATTAATGGTTTTAATACTTGTACAAAGAATAGGCAAATTGTAATGACGTTTATTCATTGTTAAATTTGATCCTCTCGTGGTTTTAAATTCATGAAATATCTGGAAGCTGTGTCTAAAGATATTTTTCTTTATCTGCTATGTGATTTATGCTTCATATCACAATGTGTCTATGATATTTGTGCACCATCCGGGTTTGTTGTGGCGAGGGCCTTCAGTGTTCCAAATAAGGCTTTGTGGGCCCATAACCCACAGGCCTCAAGGACGCTTTTATTGCGGAAATTGGATTTTAGTTCACCCTAAAATCTCGTCCCTATCAAAATTGGCAGGATGGCCACCAATATCCACTTGTATCATTCCTCCCTCTTAGGAAGCATTGGTCCCCATTGTGTTGAGTTCCTCCATGAGATTAGGAGACTTCTGTTGAACTTGGTTCGTAGTAAGCCAGTTTCTCTAGTGAAGGAGTTGGCATTATTTGACAATGTGATACAGTTAGACCTTCTGCTAGTGAGTGTGATTGATCTGCATGTTTGTGATTCGATCAGTTTCAACTTGTTCCATGCAATCTAGATTTAACTATATTGGTGTGAGTTGTTCTACAATGTCCGATGTGTCTAGTAATGTTGGAAAGTGTGGTCGAAGGTGGTCCACATTGAACGCTAGGTGCAGACCAAGGGATGGGGGAATGCCGAGCTTAAATGAATTGTCTCCCATAGCCTTTTTAAAGGTTTAAGGACCATATCAGAGTGGTATGAGTTTCTGATAGGCTCTGGTAAGGTATTCCTTTTGAAAATGCAACTAGACTTTGTCGGCCACATAAAACTTGTGTGGCACTCGATGTTTATCATGTTCCTTCTTCTACTTGGCATTTGATTTCTCCAGAATGTCATGGACCTGATGGAACATATGCTGGATGTGCTCAATTAAATTATTTTCCTTATCTATTTCACACTAGACATGTGCCAAATATGCCTGAGTAGCTGCAAATGGCATGGGCACATCAACGGGACATAGTGGCTACAATCCCAAGCCCACTTGAAAAGGGTTATGGCCAGTCAAATTGTGGAGAGCCCATTTATAGTTGTACTGAAAATAAGGGAGGCTCTCATCCCATGTACATGGATTATTTGAGTTGTACACATGCAGAATGTGTACGATCATCCTGTTGAAAACCTCTATCTAGCCAAAAATTTAAGGATGGAAGGTTGTGGATTTAGTGAGTTTGGTTTCCAGCATCAACGATTAGACCAAAATTTATTGAGGAAATTGTTGTTCTGATCTGAGATGATAGACTGTGGGATCCCAATGTGTACCCACACTCATTCAAATAAGAGTTTAGCAGTGGCTTCTACTATGATATTCTTCTTGCAGGCCGCCATAGTGGCCATCTTTGAGAACTTGTGGATGACCACAAAAACACAGTCATTTCCATGCTTAGTAGAAGGAAGTCCCAACATGTAATCGATGGAGATGGATTCGCAAGGTCAATTAGAGTAGGTAGTAGAGTATACAGCCCTTGCTTCTTGAAGGTTAGTTTGGCAATGGTGCAGGCAGTGCAGGATATGATGCACTTCCTGACATCCTACTGAATATTCGGCCAATATAAATACTTTTGTAGTATTTCCACCATTTTCTAGACCTCGAAATTCCCAACAACATGAATCTAATGTGCTTCCCAAATCATCTTGGCACGCTCGCTTGAAGGAATACAAAAGTTACCTAGGTGGCATAACAAGGTATCCCGGAGGTGATAATCTTGAACATGTTGAGCCTCCAAGGGTATTTGGTATGTGGGCCTGAATTCTGGGTCAATTTTGTAGAGAAGTGGCCAATCAAAAGTCTCGTGAACACAAGAGTTGAGCACAGTGGTTAATGCCATGATCGGTGGTCGACTAAGAAAATTTGCAACATTATTGGTGTTTTCCTTCTTATACTTGATATTCAAATTGAAATGTTGCAGATATGTGGGCCACTTCTAATAGCGATCATTCTGTAACTTCCCCTTGTGTCTGTATGAACTACAGGGGTCGGTGGTCTGTGTGGCTAATCGTTTCCTTCCCCAAAATATAATGCTTCCATTATTGACAGGCCTACATAATGGAATACATCTCTTTGTCATAAGTGGGATACTTTCAAACTGTGTTTGAAAGTGTCTCACTATGATATTCCACTGGATTCCCATGTTGAGTAACAACTGCCCCAATAACATAGTCAGAGGCATATGTCTCAATCTCAAATGATCATTGCAAGTCTAGTAATGCGAGTACTAGTGCTGAGTAGAGGTGATGTTTCAACATTGTGAATTCTTTCTGTTGAGTTTTAGACCAAAAGAATTTTGCTTTCACTCCTCCCTTGGTGACTTCACTCAAGGGCCAAGTGATATGAGAAAATCCCAACATAAACCTGCAGTAGAAGTTGGCAAGACGCAAAAAGTTACAGAGCTCTGTTAGAGTGGTTAGATATGGCCAATATCGAATGACTTGGGTCTTGGTTGGATCCACATGCACCCCTTATTCATCAATAATGTATCCCAGATACTCAACTTGGCTCTTGCCAAAAGTGCATTTTTCGAAATTGGCACATAACTTGTGTTGCCACAGTGTTTGGAGAACTTGTCAGATGTGGTGGAGGTTGTCTTTCAATCTCTAGCTGAAGATCAGGATGTCATCCAAGTATACCACTACAAACGATTTGGCGAATGCCCACAAGATGTCATCCATTAGTCTCATGAAGGTTGCAGGAGGATTTGTCAACCCAAAAAGAATAACCAACCATTGAAAAGGGTTGTCCTTGTCTTTGAAGGCAGTCTTCCACACATCAGAGAGTTTGATTGGTACCTGGTGATATCTTGACTTCAAATCAATCTTTCTAAAATATTTCCCCCCTTTAGTTGCTCCAGAAGGTCACCAATCCATGGGATCAGGTAGCTATTCTGGACAGTGATCTTGTTCAATGCCCAATAGTCAATACAGAGTCTCCAAGTCCATCCTTCTTTTGTACCAACATGATCAAGCTCTCACAGGGTGACGAACTCAGTCAGTTGTGACCTTTTTGCAACAGCTCACGAATCTGCCCCTGAATTTCATCGTTCTCTAGAATGGAGCAACAATAGATTGGTCCATTGGGTAGCGACGCACCTGGGGTCAGATTGATGTAATGCTTGACCTGACAGTACAGAGGAATCCCTATGGGGGAGGTGAAGATGTCCTCGTACTCCTCCATGACCTTGTCCATCTGTATTTGTCATGAGGAGGGGCCCTGTCTGGAGGTCATGGCCACTGTCTTCTTCTTTCCTTGAGGGCGTATCATCGGGAAAACAAATTTCCTAGTTTTGGAGATGAGCTTACTAAATTGTTCTGGAGTAACCAAAGAAATGGTGGTAGGTGCTGCTACCTTCGGTATCCTGTACAACTTATTTCCCAAAGTAATAATAAGAGCACCAGGCCTTGACTCATAAACAGCATGTCACTTCCATAGGTATGGTTGGCCTAATAATACATCACAAACATCGAGGGGAGAAATCTGACATAATATCTCATCCGTGAAGGGTTTGATGTTGTATGGAAGGCAACACTGCTGGCTAACACGAAGATGTTGTCCTTGGTGAGGCCACCCAATGGTGTATGATTGTGGGTGTGTTGTGGTCGATAAGACCCACCTCTTCACAACCTCTACCGAAATGATTTTATTTTGACTCCCACTGTTGACAATGAACTGTAGTAGGGGGCCCTTTACCCACATCTGATAGTGGAAGAGGTGCTCCTCCTCCTCTAGATCTTCAGGTTCCTCCTTCTAGATCTTCATGGTGGGAACGATGTCGCTAGGCTCTGCATTGATAATCTGCTTCTCTTTTTCATTCCCCTTATCAGGTTCTAACTCAGAGTTTTAACATGCATTTGATTCTAAATACTTTAGCTCGACCACCAGTGATTGCTTGGCCCCAACACTAACTTGTGTTGTGAGTGGAGCTCTTATGGAACTCACAACACTTTCCCATGTCCTTCTTCCGCTTCACAGTGTTGTTCTTAGCTTACGGCTTTGGTGGATTGTCCTATGCCACCCTACCTTGGCTTTGTCATTTATTTAGCCATGTGGGTGTTCCTTTTGCTTGCTTCAAATTTTTATATCCAAACTCTTGCTTCTTCTATTTAAACTTCTTATCAATATTGATAGCATATCAGTACGCCATGCATACCGAGGAGATGTCCAGGAACTCCATCTCATCCTAGATGTACCTATGTAGGTATCCATGGTATTTGAGTACAAAATGCAACTTAGAATATGTTGATACCTAAATTTGTGTGAAGGGTACAAAAAATATTAGTAAACTTCGGCATGTCTTGGTCCCTTCCCTACCACAGCGTGGTCCACTTTATGTATTTATCGTCATAGCTTTTGATAGGGTAGTACTACTCCTTGATGGAATTTTGGAATGAATTCCAACTCGATGTGGCTGAAAAAAGTGAGGTCATACTTTCATCCTTCTGCTCGTTGAAGGTTTCCAACCAGTCCTTGACGTGGGGGGCAGCTTTGAGAAGAGTGAAAGTAATATTTTCCTCACCGGAAAAGTCATGAATATAGAAATACCCTTCTAGCAGATTTAACCATTTATCTATAGCATCTACATCTATCTACCCCTCAAATATGGGAAGTCAAAGGTAACTTGTACGTTAAAGGGTGTGGCACTTCCATAGAAGCTACTGGAAGTAGATGTGTCACTTGTGGGTAGTCGTTGAAGGATCTTGACAAAGTTTTCCATCATCATGTTCCTTTGTCACTGAAGGGCCTCTTCGAGCAAGATTTTGATAGGATCTCCTACCCCCTCATATTTCTTTTGATCAACCATGCGAGGTTGTCAAGATTTGCGAGGCTAGTATTGCAATGGTTCGACCAGTTCAAGCCTTAACGCCTTATATCTCGACCGCGTTGGGGACATGCAAAGAAACAAACAGAGAAAGAGCAGACCGCTCTGACACAATTGATGCATATTTAAATAGAAATAGAGGAAATTACTAAGATAACCATAAATACAGAGATACAACAGAAATAATATTTCATTTCATTAATGTAAAATACTAAAATATGCTTACAAACAGAAATGGAAATAAACTATCTCAGGCAATGGTAACTTATCTCGAAGGAGATATGTGGTGACTACATGCCTCTGAACTATCTTACAATGAGGCTCGAGGGCCTATTTATTGTTGAGAAATAATGGAAAACCCTAAACATCCAAAACCCTAACCCTAGGAGATGAAGTGCCAAACTATGGGTCCTGTTTTGGGTAAATAGGTGCATCAACTTCCCGGGGTTGTAATTTGGCATACGATCTTTGGTTGATGTGCATAGTACCTCGTTAGAAATATCTATCCGAGGAACACAACTTTGGGAAGAGAAACATCAGTCCATGGACCCATGTTGCTCCCAATTTTCCAAAAAATGTCGTTTAGGGGCTCAAAATGGCTCCAAAAGTTCAGGACCCAAAAAACTGCCAAAATAGTAAATTGTGCTATAAATAAGGAAACTAAAAAATTGGAAGAAACAATGGTGGTTGTCCCAGTCGAATTGGAAAGTGGCCACCAATATCCACTAGATCAAAGGGGGCCATAGCATTAGATCCAGGGAAGATAAAAGCTATCATGGAGTGGACAACTCCTAGAAATGTGGATGAGGTAAGGCCATTAATGGGGTCAGTAGGTTATTATATGAGGTTCATCAAGAACTTCTCATAGATTGTTTATCCTATTACATCATGTTAAAGGAAAGGTAAGAATTTTTAATGGACAGTGGAATGTGTGGAAAGTTTTGAGAAGTTGAACTAGTCGTTGACACATGCTCTAGTGTTAAAGATCACAGATCCAGACAAAGAGTTCATTGTATGTAAAGATGCTTTTAAAATAGGACTTGGTGGAGTCGTTATGCAAGAAGTACTGGTGT
Organism: Pinus taeda; assembly: GCA_000404065.3. Classification (NCBI taxonomy): domain Eukaryota; kingdom Viridiplantae; phylum Streptophyta; class Pinopsida; order Pinales; family Pinaceae; genus Pinus; species Pinus taeda. The sequence goes on along the minus strand of APFE031746556.1, from coordinate 145,711 downwards.
TATGCTATGATTCAAGAAAACTAAATCAACATGAGTAGAACTATCTGATAAATGATCTTGAGTTGGAAACGATCGTTCATGCATTGAAGATGCGGAGGCACTATTTTCTTGGCAAGATGTTTATACTGATCAGTGATCACAGTTGGTTCATATACTTGTTTGACCAACCGAATTTGAATGCCAATTAAGGTAGATGGTTTTCCACAATTAGTGAGTTTGACTTCGAGATCAGGTACATCAATGGAAAAGAGAATAGGGTTGCAAATGCTCTTAGCAGGTGGATACAGGTGAATCATATAGTAGTATGAGTTCATATGGGATAGCTCTACAAGATATGATCTTGTAGGTAGGTCAAAAGCATGTCAAGTACATTGAGCTTAGGCATAGGATATAAAAGAGTAGAGGTACAGGTATAGGTAGTGGTATAGGTAAAGGTACAAGTATAGGTGTAAATATGTCGAATATTGTCTCATCGAAGATGGATTGATTAGATTTAGAGACATGATTTATGTGTTAGACAATAGTGAGCTCAAGAATGTGATCTTGAGGGAGTTTAATGTGAAACAATATGAAGGTCACCCACGCTAGTAGAATACATTGACCTTAGTGAATAAGTTTTATTATTGGAGCTTCCTTTTAGTTGGAGCCAATAAAACAAAGAGTCGGAGCTTCCTTCTAGGCTATTCCTAAGAAATCAACAAGTTGGAGCTTGCAGATAATGAGAAGGTTGAAGCCTTAAATGAGTTGTAGTGAAATTTTTTTTTGGTATAATTTGAAGTTGTAGCTTTATTTTGCATCAAAATTAAAAAGCATTGGTGGTTTTCTAAGTTGAGTTTCCACATTATATCTCGTATCCTTATTTATAAGTTTGGTGTGATATCAATTATTATTGTTTTTAATTTTTCTTTACTTTGAACAAGAAAGTTTTAAGTTGTCAAAATATTTAATCAACCCCTTCTCAATATTTTCTTTGTTTCTAACAACTGGTATTAGAGGAAGGTTCCTTCAGGATCAATATAATACTTGGAAAGAAGATTAGGGACAATAACTAACCATGATGAAGGACACATAAATAGAGATCCTATGTTCACATGAATAAACTATACATTCTGGAAGTTAATAATGAACACTTACAATCTCTTGGTGGATATGTTTGGGCCATAGTAAAGGATGGCTATGAGAAGCATCCCACTCACACTTACTAGATATGATATGCCAAATTTCGCTTATAACTCCAAGGCATGAATTCAATGCGTTCTTAATTTCCTGAATCAAAATTGGTGAAAGTCATTGATGGCACCACTACCAATGCAATATGGAAAAAAATGAGGAACTACTATGAAGAACATAGTAAGGTAAAGATACCAAACTTCAAGGCTTTACAATGTATTTTAAATATTTAAAGATTCATTAAGATGAGGAAATATCCAAGTTTTTTCTTCACCTGGATGAAGAGGTAGATACCATAATATGAATTAATGATAAACTAAAGGATCCAATTGTAGTTCAAAAGGTGTTGAGATCACATGCAATGAAATTCAACCCCATGGTATCAATTATAAGAGGAATGACAAGCATTTTACAATGGATCAAGTGCATGGAACAATTACTTCGTGTGAAATGAGAATTTGAAAGGAATCTACAACAAGGTAGGAAACGTTCAGAGAAGATAAAAATGCGAAGGAAGATCGAAAATGTTGATGTTGTGAATCTGATATAGAGGAGGCCAACTTTGTTAGAAATATAAATATAGTACATAGGTAATTATGCTTCTAACTCTCTGGAAATAAAAAATATGACATGGACAGGAATAATTATTGAGAAATTCAAAAGGAGAAAGAGGCTAAAAAATTGGTATATTACAACATTATAATATATATATTATATATATATAAAAACAAAAATAATTAATAAATAAAATTCCTTTATTCATAAAGAAAACATTTTTCAAAAAATGTTTAAATTAATATATAAACTCCTTACCCATAATTTTTTATGTCTTAGGCCTTTCTATTAGTAAAACAAGCGATTTAAACACATTGAATTAGTAACAACATATTTAAAATTACATCAATATGACCCAAGTATGGATGAGTGTTCCCAAATCAGTTTACAAAATAACTATGTTAATTTTTGGAAGAGTTATATCATTGTTTTGAACCCATCCCTTATCATCCTCAAAGATGGAAGATTCACTAGCATGTGTTCACTCTCTAACTCGAGAATATACACCAAAATTTGATTACATGCAGGTCATTGAAAATAAGAAAACCTAAGGGGATGGCTTTGTGGTGGAATAAGCTCTAGAAGATATGTTTCCCTACATAAGCTCGTTTATTTCAATGGTGTTCCCAACTAGGGATATCTTAAAAATGAGGTGTCAGGTAGGCTTTAGCTAGTGTGTTCTATGAAAAACTGGTGAGGAAACATTGGACCATATTTTTCTTTTATGCCCCTTCTCAATTGGTGTATGGAATACAATACAAAATTGTTTGATTTTTGCTACAAAACAATAGGGGAGTCTCTCAAAGATGCATGGAAAATGTGGTGGGATCAAGATACACCAAACAAATATAGAAGGCTTCCACCTATCATAAGTTGTGGTATATGGCTCTATGAAAATAATGGTATATTTAAGGACAAGTCTTCTTCTCCTAACAAAGTGGAAACCCAAGTTATGGCCTTCCTCTCTCTAATATGATTTTTAGGCATAATCCTTGAAATATAATTGCTAAAGGGATACATTGTTCCATAACTTAGGCCTATTTTGGATGGGGCCTATTTACAAGGAGGTGAATACCACAAGGCCCTTGGGCGAGCTATTCTATATTTATAGGATAACCACTTTTACATTTTGTAGAGTGGATTTGGAGGAGGACCAATCAATTATGCTGGAATTCTTGGTCTTAAAATCATGTTATTTGCCTTTGTGAAATCGCCTTCAAGACTTTAGTGATTCTATGATCATCATAATCTAGTTCAATAACATATAGCTATGTCGCATACACACACAATGTCTTATTTTAGAATAGATTTTCCAACTTAATTGAGCACATTTCATCGCAACATATCTATAGGGGAAGAAGCTCTGCAGTAGGCTCCCTTTCCAAAGTAAGTGCTCTAAAATATTGGGGACTTGTAATATCACTAAGAAGATATTTGATACCCAGATCATATTGTCTTTAATACATAAACATTAGATTTCTTATTTATTGGGGCTCAAATCACTTGAATTCCTATAGAGAAAGAGGGATCTTAAGAACCTTAAGAAATTCTTCCTGAGAGGGCCAATGATTTCCTCATTCAGAGCGGGAGCCACTTTAGAGTATGATCACCCCAAGGCTCAGATTTATTGTAATATCCCTAGTGAAAATTCCATGTAATAAAATTTAATAAAGTAAATATAAAAACCATGGGCTATGGGACACTTATTCCAAGTTGAATGTTGGGAAAAACATCTTAGTGTGGGTGTTCATTGGTTTATCATGGCTAACAAAATTTGAAAAGGAAATAGAAAAGGAATTTGGAAAGGAAAAATAGCATTTTTGGCAGACTTATTTATGAAAATAATGGAAGTTAGGAGAAAAAGGAGGTGAAAGGTCACACGTTGCATGAAAGGAGGAAAATGAACGAAAATAATGGAAACTGAATAAAATAGAGGCATAATTGATAAAAATGCTTGTAAGGATCAGTTGATACCAATTGTTAGTTCAGTTTTGGAGCTCTCTAATTATTCTCTCTCTCTCTCTCTCTCTCTCTCTCTCTTGGACACATAGAGTTTTCTTTTATCACTTTGGCATTGGAACAAGAAAGGCAAATAAGGAAAGAGGAAGGATAGAGAAAGCAAGGAAGAACATGATCAAGAACCTACAACAAGATTCTTTCCAAGTATTGATTTGCATGTGTAATTTCCTTGCTAGATTTTGCATGCATCATATTACATATGGTTCTTTGATATCATGGCATCGATTTTTCGAGGTGTGACAATGTTTTCAACCTAGCCTTTCCATTTCAAGATAACCATGGTGTGAAGTGGTTCTCATGTTTTGGTTGAGTAGGATTGTCGGATCGATTCAAAGCCAAGTAAGGTGGATGTCTTAATAAAAGAACACATGGCCTAGTAACCCCTCAACAAGAATGTGGTTTGTAGTAAAGCTAGATTTTGTGTTACCTCAGTGGGCCTAGGAATCCTCGAATGATGAATCATGGGATATACAATAAATCCTCGAGGTGAGTGCTCTCCAATAGGACTAGTAATCCCAGGATGGGATACGTGGTAAATCCTGGAGAATGTAGTCTCAATTTAGGGCCTAGTGATCGTATGTGGATTTCAGTAATGCTTGAGAGACTAGAAGATAGGAAAATTCCTCACAGTGTAGGTGGAGAAATCTAGTGGCATACATGTTTTTTTGGCCTAGTGATCCAGTGGAGATCATGGTAAAGCATTTTATTACATATTTATTATTTTAGCCTAGTGATCTGGTGTGTACTGTGGTAAAGCCTCATTTCTAATGATGAGGGTGAAGTGGCTTAGCCTCAGGATGCCCTGGTTGGTTATTTTGATTTGAGTCCCACATTCATGCTTGGAATATGGCATGCGGGTGATCAAATGAGTAGAGAATTGGCTTAGGAAATATATGGTCGGGTGGAATTTGGTAGTCTCGTACCAGGTTGGCCTTTCAATTCATTAATAAGAGGTTGTTTCATTTTACCTTATGTGTAAATGTACTACTTTATATGTGGACTATATGGCTGATGTATCCTTGATATTTTTGTTGTTATTATGTTGGTTATAAACATGTATTATGACAATGATGATGTGTGGGTTTCCTCATGGTTTGATTAGTAAATGAATGGACAATGTATCTATGACATAATAGTTGATAATGTAGCTAATAATATAAGGAGCAATGCTCTTATTGATTCTCATATAAGTATGAAACCCCTATACTTAGATATATAATTTGACCTTGTAGATTACATATTTGAGACATGTTTCATGAAAAGGTTGTCATGGTTGGTAGGGGATTAGTATAGACCTTGTCAATGTTTTTTCAAATGTATCATTGTTCTGTTCTGTACATTAATTTTTGAAGTTGTCATTGAGTTCTGGACACTGACCTAGGGTCTGTGCCTAAAAAATTGTCACAAATATTGAAGTCGCAGGCATAGGTTTGAGGATAAAATTCCTCGTATGCATGCATGCCTTGTTGTGCGAGCATCTAGAGCATCCTAGACACACCCTTTCCCATATTAATAGAGAATCCATGGGCTTGATTCACTAAAACTTAAGGTTTTATCAGGCGCTGGTTACCTAAGTGGTTGGGATGGCTCCCTGGAGTTCTATTACCGATGTGGAAGGTCTGTGTGGTGTGTTTCCATCGATTCCACTTCCTTAAGGTGACTTAAGAGGTAGAATCCAAATATAGAGGCCTTTTTGTGCATATTTACCCGTATTTACCCTGATTGACCAGTTACTTGGGTATATATGGGATGAAGGTGTTACATAGTGGTACCAGAGCATGGTTCACCCCTTAGACTGGATCATTGGTGTGTGTTGTTCATGCATTCATGTCAATTGCATGTGTGTTAATCATCCTTTTGGTATACATTCTTGTTGCATATGCATGGTGTCGATCATGGTTGTAGTGATGTCTCCATGTGAAATATGATGTTGTTGTTGTGAAGTCTATTGTCATGAGTGTATGATTGGTTACATGTTGTTTATGCTTGCATATTGTTAGTGTACATTGATATGGTTGTTGTTGTCATACATGAGGTCATGGAATGTGTAGTTGATATGGTCATGCATTGATGAAAGGATTTTACCTAGAATGATGGTTATGTGGTTAGATGATTATATTCTTATGTATTATTTGTATATATGATGTCATGATTATGTTATACATGTACTGCACCAATTCATCGATCTTGTAGATGATATATCCTCCCCAAATTTTCTAAGGTACATTGGTTTATTTTCATTTGGTTTGGCCGACATAGTATGCCTTGCAAGAAAGAGATCAAAAGTGACTGGCCATATGGTAGAATACAAAGATTCTCCCTATGAATTGGACGAGTAGCGTGGTGTTGGGAACTCTTTTGATTTAATAGAAACATTGAGAATATGGAAGGAAGAGAGAAGGAGTTGTAAGGTAGATAATGAAAAAATCATGCAAACATAAGACAAATAATTAGAGGTTAATACAATACTCCTTTAGAGTTTATTAGAATTGTAGTGACAGAGACCACTTCGTATCAACCCTAGGTAGGAGGACATAAATAATGTGGCATATGGAATTAAGTCTCATGGTGGTCACAAATAAGATAGAGATGACACAATGAGAAATAATAGGTTGTTGGATACTCCAAATAGGAAATGTGATGGACATATGTACTACTCTAATTATGTTTATCATAGACATTATGATCGTCATTTTTATCATCCTTATAGGAGGAGTGAAAACAGATACTTTCCAAATGAGTTTAAGAATGAAAATACACCTGCTTTTGATGGAGATTTGAAGAAGATGAAAAATGGAGAGGCTTGGATACTTGGGATGAAGAAGTTCTTTGAGTTTAATAATTACACAAATAATGTGAAGGCCATAGTAGTTATCTTCAGCCTGAGAGGTAAAGAAGATATCACGGGGGAATATGTGAAGCGAGTCAGAGACATCAAGACAAATAACTTGATTTGGCATGAGTCGAAAAGGATTTTGAAGAAGAAGTACTTTTCAGAACGGTAATATGATGGTAAGTCCAAAGAATTATATGAGGTAAATAGGGGATCAATAATGAATGAAGAGTACACATCTAAGTTCCTTGAGTTATTGAGGTATGTACCGTATCTTAAAGATGAGAACGCTAAATTTCAATGGTTTTCCATTAGCATTTATGGATTATATTGAGTATGATGAACCTGAGTCCCTTGAGGAGGTTATTGCAAAATTGAAGCATTTCTATGAGCAATCAAAGAATCAGAATGAATCTCAACAAGGATGGAAAGGGAAAGATAAAGGTAAAGCTAAATGTTAACCAAAAAGAACAAGACATCAGAATGTAGAAGAGAAAAGGAAAGGTGGCACCATATAATATGGTCAATGCATCTAGACATGGACATGGGTCACAATAGTGTTGAAGATCTAGGGCAGTTAGATATAATAGGATTCTTCTAGACTTGATAAAAAATTGTTAATAGACTTTTCAATTTTCTTGTTAGCTTAATATTCTTCTCTTATTATTATTATATGTGTGGTAACTTCATCAAAATACTACCAAAACATAAGAAGCAAGAACAAAAGATATTGGCTCTCTACCACAAAAAAACCTCTCTCTCTTAGAGAGGAAAAACCTTACGTAAATTTCTCTTATTGAAGCTTCTATTGATCAATGCTAAGCCCTATACCCTTTACAAGAATAGCACAAGTCAAGTCCTTCCTTCTTTCAGCACTTCATTTCCCGGCACTTCATTTCCAAGCATTTCATGCCCCAACAATTCATCCTCCTTCTTTTAGCACTACGTTCTTCTCGCAACCGGTGATAGTCCTTGTTATGCTATCTCTAAAAGAGATACATATCGTTGATACTTTGGGAAGTCTTTCATCTATAAGGATACCTTCCTTATCTTGTCCAACCAAGCTCCTTCTTGATGTCTAGTTGTAGACTTGTTATGACTGTAGTGTAGTCGTGGTTTCTCCCACATGTGGGAGGATTCCTTCAAGATTCTTATGCTAAAGTATTCATTTGTTCCTTGCTTGAGTAAGCCTCTTCTTCACTTGAGAGAGAGGTATTATAGGCCTACTTTGATAGCCAAAACAATGAGAGATATATGATTGTGATATTGATGTTGGAATGATTGTAGACAACCCTCCTTTTCTCACACTTGTGGCTATAGTTCACCATTAGAAGAGACTTCTAAGGCTCGATGTTTCTTCCTCTTTCTTTGTTACACTAGAGGCTTATTTTATTCACTTTACCTTCAACCTTAACTCGTATTCATTCTCACTGATTTAAGAGGTGATTGTGTCTTGTCATTCGAGGAGTGGACAACCCCTATACATAGAGATTTGTGCCTCCTTTAGGCCAACTGTAGTCTAACTTGGAGAATTTAGGGCAACTTGTCTTTTCCTATTCGGATTAGCTTCTTTTGGGATGTGTTTGCATGGTTAGGACTTGAATTTTATTGGATATATTTCCTTTTATTCTTATACAAGTTTATACATAGTGTAGCATGCCCTTAAGGGTATTCAATAAATACATTGACTCTTTGAATTCCTAGAAGCACTTAAATGTGTTCTTAACCTACTTCAATGAGAAAGAAACTCATTGATAAATATAAAAAAATAATATTTATTTTCTTTAATAAATACAAATATCAAAAGTTTATTTAGGATGACCTAACATAGTTACACTTTCTTCAACACTCCATCTTAACTAGGGAGGTATTGATAAATCATTACAAGGTGTTTGGTTATTTTACAATCTTGAATAATTCACATAAGAGCAACTGGATTGGAAATCCATATTTTATAGAATCATAGTAACCAACATTTTCCATAGCATGGCCTTGACTAATAGCTCTACATCCCATTAGATTAGAGAACAATGTTGACGAGACCAATGACTTATAGACACCTTAGTCATTGTCTCTCAAGGTACATACCCACCTAGGTGTTCACTGAGTATGACCTTATAGGAATATTCTTGTCTTGGGTTCCAAACCCTTAAAGAATATTTTTCCTCTTTCCTACTCTTGTCTTGGATGCCCTACACATCATCAAAGAGTATCAAATTCCAAATTATTACCCAATCCTCCCATTCTTTCTTCCCAAGTGGAGACAAGAATGTTGCGTCTATCTCTTCCTCTTAATTGAGGAAAAGATGTCCAAGTATCCTTTAACAAGGTACTTTCCCATATTACTTTGTAATTGGGAAATTTTTATAACTCCCTCTAGCTAGGGAATTCTCCATTCATCAACAACTTCTTCTTCGTGGGTCCTTCAGCTGCTTGATCTCCTTCTTTGATGTCATGAATTCTTTGCTCTAACTTCTCCTTGGTAGGGCATCAGCCATCAATCACTTTACTTCTTGGCTTGTCATGTCATTTCTTCTTTGTGGAAAGTGTCCTTCTAGATGTGTGTCATGGTTTTTCATCATTTGGATAATCCTTTGTCATATGTCTATGCTTTTAGAATAATTATCACATAGATTCTTAGCTGTACTTTCTTTTTTCCATGCTCCTCGATCTGGTATCCCGTCATGAATTCATCCTAACTTGCTTCAACATTCGATAGTTCTTTCGTTATATGGCCTCTTTGTCATGAAATCTTCATAGAGTTGAATGAACTATCTACACCTTAATATCTCTAAGGAATTCATAGGTGTCAAGGCTCCTTTGATCTTTTTCTTCTTTTATTAGAGTTTCCATGCCTTCCTTCAAAAGATGTCTTTAATGGATCTTGTTGGATAATGATTCCCTATAAAAATGGTATTCTTCACATGCTTCAACTCTTTCTTCATCTTCTTCTTCTTGAGCTTTTTAGATAACAATATTATACCTCCCCGTGAGAGCACCTTATTCTTTTCCTCCTTACTTGAACTAGTCAACATTTCTTCTTGACATGTCTTTTAGTTAGAAATATTGTACTCCTTAGGAGATTATTTTCACTTGCTTCATGCAGTAGTCAACAAAATTATGCTCCTTATGTGAGAGCTTCTCTTGTTGACTTGTACATTCTCTTGAGTATCTCTTCGTGAAAGAAATCTTTTTGTACTTGATCATGTCTTAGATCTATTCCCATTACTTTAATAAATATAAGATGACATGAATTTACCTTTTAATGCATGCATACCTCATCTTGATTTTTCTTTGATCGTCTCAGCTTCATTTGATGGTCCTTCTTGATTGATGTAGTGCTTCTTTCCGTCATCCATTCTTTTCTACACAACATTCTTCCTTGTATTCCATGAATAGAATTCTCGTTCACACATCGTCTCTTATTTATGAACCTTCTTTTGAAGATTCTTGTAATAAGATATTTTAGATCCTCATCCTACAAATGCCTCTTTCTTTTGATGATGGTGGCCTTCTAGGATTTACAATCATGATCACTTATTCTTTTATCACGGATGAGGTATTATAATAGGTCTGCTCCTATATGAATATCTTGAGCTATATGTACATTGTGCTCCAATATTCTAGAAGATATTTATAACCATCTATTTCGTTTTATTCCTAAATGCTCCTTATACATGAGTATTTTGAACTCTATGTAGATCATGCTTATAGATTCTAGAAGATGATTCTAACCATGAATTTTTATTCTATTCCTACATGCTCCTATACTACTCAAAACTCTGAAATAAGACTTCAAGTAAAAATTAGACTTAGTCATAATAGAGATCCAGAGGATGTTCCTTCTTTTCCTTCTTGTCCTCTTCTTTCACCGCTTGAATCATGTGACCTTCTTCAATTTTTATTTTCTTGTTGTTGTCATTCTTAATTTTTGGACAATTCCTTTTGTAGTTTCCATATTATTGGCATCCAAAGCATTGTATTTTGGACATATCTCTATACTTTGTTCTTCATGGACCAAATTTGCCAAATTTTCCATTTTTCTTAGCCATGGTTACAAATGCTTTGTCTTTTGATCACACATCCTATTTTTCTTTGAGTCTAATTTCATCTATGTTGTATAGAGACCATAATTCACTTAGTGGGGTAGTTCCCTTCTTGGCATATATGCTTGATGTGAAGTTTCCCGAATCCTCAGGCAAAGAATTGAGCACTACAATTTCCATTTCTCTATCATACATGACTTCTATCAGCTCTTGAAGTTGATACCTCATATCATAGATCTTCATGAAATATGGATTTAGTCCTTCCTTTGATATATTCATCTTATACAAATAATTTCGAAGAGATATAACTTCTCCAATTATGCTTACCAAGAATAACTCTATTATCTTGTCATAGATTTCTTTTGATGTTTCAAGTTTGGGACATAAGGAATGAGAGAGTCTTTGATGGGTTCTATTAGAATCCTTTGAACTCTTAATTCATCCTTATTGTACATGGCTAAGGCTTCAATTTGTTCCTTAGAAGGGATAATGATATTCCCTTTCATGTATTCTACAAGTTCATTCTCCTTGAGAAGTAAATAGGTCTTCTTCTTTCATGCAAGGAAGTTAGTGGTCCCAACCAATTTATTGCTTTCCTTGCAAAAATACATTGATGTATAATTAGTAGGCGACATATACTTACCAGATAAAGTTTGAGATGTAGTGGAATTTCTTTCTTCTTTAAGAGTTGATGGCTTACCTTCGTTGGATCTTGATGTTCTCTAAGTCGCTTTCATCAAATGAACTCGATTGATTGCTTGATGACTTGGCTTGTAGTGTCTTTCCTTTTTAAGATGGTGTGGCTTAATGTATGTCCCTCCTTGATTTTCTCTTCTTGTAGGTGCATTTATACAAAAGGCTTCTCCTTTTGCTTTGTATTAGTCGTGTATTCCTTTATTGTCCTTGATGAGATTGAGAATTCTTGGCTTGATGCTTCAACTTTTGTATATGTCCTTCCTTCATGAGTGTTCTTGAGATTCCCTTTTCATGATGTGTCACCTAAACTTTGAAACCATGTTGAACAATTTGGGGAAATTATATATAACACAATTCTTTTAGAATTGATAACAATTTGTGAAGAACTTTTTTAATTTTCTTGTTAGCTTGATCTTCTTCTCTTATTATTGGTATATGTGTGTTTACTTCATCAAACTGCTACCAAAACATAAAAAATAAGAAGAAAAGACATTGGATATTTGCCATGGAAAAAAAACTCTCTTTATTAGAGAGGGAAACCCTTTTGTAAATTTCTCTTATCTAAGATTCTATTGATAAATTCCAAACCATAGACCACTGACAAGAGTATCCTCCAAGCATAAGTAAATTCCTTTCTTCTTCAGGTACTTCATTTCTTGACACTTCGTCCTCCTTCTTTCGACACTTCATTCTTCTGGCATCTGGTTATATCCCTTGTTATGCTAACTCTAGAAGAGATACATGTCATTGATCCTTACTGAAGTCTTTAATATATAAGGATACCTTCCTTCTATTTTCCAATCGATCTCCTTCTTGATGTGTAGTTGCAGACTTATTATGACTATAGTGCAATCCTAGTTTCTTGAATGTGTGGGAGGATTCCTTCAAGATTATTATGCTAGATTATTCCTTTCTTCCTCTCTTGAGTGATCCTCTTATTCGCTTGATAGAGAGGCCTTATAGGCCTACTTTAATTGCCCAAACAATGAGAGATATTTAAATGTGATAGTGCTACTACAAGGACTGCAGATAACCCTCTGTTTCTCACATGTGTGACTATCGTTGACCCTTATAACAGACTTCTAAGGCTCAATGTTTATTCCTCTTTCTTCACTACACTAGAGGCTTATTTTCTTTGCATTCCCTTCACCCTTAACTCATCTTCCTTCTCGTTGATTTCAGATGTGATTGTGTATTTTTGTTGGAGGAGTGGAGAACCTCTATATATAAAGGTTTGTCCCTCCTTTAGGCCGACTTGATGCTGACTTGGATACATTAGGATGACTTGTATTTTCTTCTTTGGATTAGCTTCTTTGGTGATGTTGTTGCATGGAGAGAACTTGACCTTGCTTGGAGATATTTCCTTTGAGTCTTATACAAGTTTATACATAGTGTAACATGCCCTTAAGGGTCTTTAATAAATACATTGACCCTTTTACTTCCTAGAAGCACTTAAATATATGCTTGACCTACATCAAATAGAAAGAAACTAATTTATAAATATAACAAAAATAATGTTCCTTTATTCAATAAATACAAATATCAAAAGTATATTTATGAAGACCTAACCTAGTCACACTTTCTTCAAAAAGTAGCACCATAGAAGTGATGGGATTGGATGGTTGGAGTGTTGGACATGCACTAAGGAGCATGTAAAGAGATATTGTCAATAGAATTGTGGTGGTAGGACTCAGATATATAGTGCAAGGGTGATGTAGGAGAATCCAGCTCAGAAATTTCATTATATTTTAGTAGACGTAGGGGGTCTTGTGTTTTAAGAAAGTTGGATTCCTATGATAAAATTGATGTAATTATTAAATTTTTTGAGTGATTTCAAGAAGAGATATTAAGAATACAAATTAATTGGATATTGTGAGGCATATTTTAAATGTTCTTGAATGTTGGAGAACATGAGAGATTTAGGCTATTTACGATTCCATATGGATTGAGAGATTTAGGAATCAATCACAAATCTTAGAATAGGAATTAGTTTCATGGTTTGTGGAACTAGAGAGGATTCTTAGGGATTAGTTGAGTCAAAAGTGGAATTAGAGGATATTCATGATTTAGTTCAAAATATTAAGGATCTGAACCAAAATGGGTTACAGAAACTTTTGTATAAATGTAAGCCTAAAAGGCCGCATAGAGAGTTACTAGTTAGCCAGAGAGTTAGAGAGTTAGGAATTAGAGGAGATTGATTGTAAGCCTATGGGTAGGAAAGGAAAAAGGCTATTGATTAGAAAATTAGGCCAGAGAGACTCATTATATAAATAATTATTTATAAAGGAAAAGAAATCAATTCCTGAGTTGTGTGGTGTGTATTGATTAATAGAATTATAAATTGTGTGCGAATTAGAGTAATTATGCATAGTATATGTATGCAGGGGGGAACTAAAGCAGAATGAAAAGAAGAGGTGGAGTATGAGGGATAGTGGTCTGATCATTTGAATCTAATTGAAGGATCAAAGTTGAAGTTCAGATGAGATAGCACCTAAAAGTACATAGAGGTAAGTTCACGAGGGAGCTACATTGAAGGAAACCTAATACACAGAAGAATAGAGAGAGGACAATGCACAAAGGAGGAGTACTACAATCAGAAGTGATTAAATAATCTTAGAAAGTATAGGTGCATGAAGAATCGTATAGGTGAGTCAGATGAATACACTAGAACACTGAGGAATTTCATAAAGGCAAAGAAAGGAAAGAAGGAAGAAATGAAGTAACCATTGGATCAGTCAGATCAATGCAGAAGGTTAATGGAAGATGAGCGATGAAGATCTTATCGCAGGAGGTTAAGTTAAGAAATGGATGGATCATATCAAGGTGTGTGTCGACAAAAGGGTGGAGAACATGCAGAATAATGGAGCAGCCTTCATAGGCAGCAAGTAGTATCTCACATGCCCTAAAAGCTATAAATGATATTTTACAAATTCACGCAATTAACCTGAGGGGTTGACACATAGCATGAAATGGAAAGAAAAAACCACTTTTGTCATGCACTCTCAATATGATATCGGTCATGCAAGATTTCATGTCAAATTACACCATAGCCATTGGATTGAGCTCGATTGATCCAAGGTGGAGATTAGCTAGGCTAGTTGGCAAGCGGGTGATGCAATAACCATCAGATTGAGGATGAGATTGACGACGAAGAGTTCATGTGCTAAGGAGAGCATCAATGTATGTGCAAAGGTTTGTGGAATGGAAGAAAGGTAAGGTTTAAGTGTGGTTTATGAAATATTTCTATTATGTGGGAATTATAATAGAAAAAATAAAGATTAATGTATTATGGTTTAAGTTTAGATTTAACCAAAGTCTAAAATCCATGGTATGGTTAATATGAACAGGTAATAAGAATTAACCAAAGATTATTAAGGATTTATAAGGTTTCGCTCAAAGGTTTATTAAGGTCCAGACTTTGGATAGTTAAATCAAACATTTCTAGATAGAGTTTATTGAAGGAGCATTAAAACCTTGACTTGTGAAGGTTTTATAGGCAGGAATATTGAAATTCCTGAGACATAATGTGACATGAAATTTTATTTGCATAATGTGTGTAGATGCAGTTTTTGCTGTGTCATTTTTGGTATCAGAGTTGAATAAGGAAATTATGAGCTGTATAGAGTTATGTTTTGAAGGTATTTATATAGGCAAGAGGAGATGAGATTTTAAATCTATCAAACAGTCAGCATGCGAAGATAAAGTGTAGCAGAATTTGCAGATGCAAAGAAATAGAGAACAATCTATTCGATGTGCAGATGAATGGGAGAACAAGATCATGCAAAGATTTTGAAGGTGAGATGATATGTTTTTGTTTTAATCTAGTTTGAAGATCATGGTTGTAGAATTCAGGTTGCACATAAAAGAAGGTATCTCAGCAAAAGAAAAGAAGCAGCAATGAAGAAAGTTGGTAAGAACTTCTGAGTGAAAGAATAGGTGGCTATAACTTAGTATTTCATTTGTGATTGAAATACAAGAGGACAGTTGTGTTCTTAAAAGTTGTAGAGGATTTGAAGCCTAGAAGTACTAGAGAGAAGTGCTCAAAGAGGTTCGAGAGAATAGAGAACCAAGTGGTTGCCAAAAGACCAAGTAGAGAGGAGAGCTTGGTGAGGTAAGTGATAGCAGGGAGGACTTACTATTGGAGAGGCATTAGTACAACTCATAGTAAGTGAGTGAGGAGCTCATGAAGATAGAAGAGAAAATGACTACTGATAGTCATATTAAAGGTTCCGAGGAAGACCAGAGTAGATGAAAGATGAGGCCAAGGAGAATGGCATACAAAGATAATTAAGTGAAGAGGAATATGAGAGGGAGAAGGCTGAGGTTGCAGTTCATATTGACATATTGATGAAGATGTTGTAGATGAATAAGGAGGACCAGAGATATTGTTGTGTCATGAGGAAGAAGGTAAAGTGGTAGAGGCCAAAAGAGAAGAGAAATCAGTTGGTGAATATGCAATTAGTAGAAGAGTTGATGAAGCTTGAATAGGTAATGAATGTTAAATTGAAGTCTGAAAAACTCAGAGAAGCTGAGTGGAGATCCATTTGTGAAGCAGAACAGGGTGAAGTTCTAGCTGAAGATGAACACTGAAGATATCTAAAAGATCTTATAGATTATTGTGAGAATTCAAGACAACATGAAGTTTACTTTGTTGAGGAAGGAATTATTGATGAGTTTTTGAACTATTGGACACGTTTAGATTAGCAAGAAGATATGAAACCTTTTATATTTGAATCAAATAATTTTGATGTGATTATATGTTTTGTAGAGGATGAGAAATCTTTTGTGACTGTGAAAAGTTTGGTAGAGTATCTTTCAAAAGATAAATACTCTGAAGTAAAGAATGATGGAAAATGTCTCCTAAATGGGAAAAGCAATGAATTACTACACCCGAAAGAATTTAGTAATACATTGATGTTTGAAGCTGTTACAACACAAGGAAAATTTCTTGTGAAAGAAGCAGATGAGATTCAGCCTAAAGAGTTGATATGTGAAGCAACAGTTGAGATTGTTGAACCTTGTAATTTTCAAACGGATAATTTGTGTACAAATAGAGGAATTATAAGTCATGAGGAAATACTTATGAAGTGTCAAAGATAAATTGAATTTCTGGAATATTTATTGGAAAACTCAAAGTATGACAGTGTGATTGCAGAAGAAGGAGTTCACTGCAATCGAAATTTGCAGAGAGAGATCATTGAAGCAAATGGTCTGGAAGAGAGAGTTTTTTACAGTTTCGAGAGTCCTTTAGAGAATTTTCTAGAGAGGTTGAATCAACATATGGATGTGTTAATAGAGAAGGAAAAATCAGAGCAGTATAATGAAATGTTCCCAAAGGAAGAAGAGGCATTGAGGCCTTATGTTTTTATTTTAATAATTGTTTTGTGAGTGCAAGTCTTGTTACAAATGATGGAGAAAATTTGGCACAAATGAGCAGCCAAGTAAAGACAGAAGAGGAAGATCCTATGGGATTATTTAATCCATGGAACAGAGATATTATGTTGTTGGAAATAATTCTTGAAAATCAAGATTTGATGAAGGAAGAGTTAACCATGAAAGAGAAAGAACTCGAACAAATGCAAAATGTGAAGATGCAATATCTAGTGGACAACAGCAACAAACTGAAGCAAAGTGAAAGAGGTAGCAGTAAATGGAAAAGTATGTATCAACCCAAGGATGTGCTAGAGATGGAGATTGAAGAATTATGGGAATTAATGATGAAGCAGTCTAGATGGAGGAGATTGACAACAATAGGAAGAATGATCAATTAGAATTTGAAACTTATTGAGAAGGAGAGGAAGATGAAAAAAAATACAACAAAAATATAGCAACAACAAATGTACAAAGCATTTGGACAACTACAAATTAAAATTTGGGACCTTGGAGGTTTCCTATCAACATATGAGGACACATGATGTGGAGATCATAATTTTTTTCAACCTTGGAAGTCTGACTTAGGAGCATCGGGCTCAAAAATTTCATTGTATTTTAGTATACATAGGGTGTCTTGTGTTTTTAAGAAAGTTGGATTCCTATGTATCAAATTAATGTAATTATTAAGGCTTTTGAGTGATTTTAATAAGAGATATTAAGAATAGAAATTAATTGGATATTGTGAGGCATATTGTAAATGCTATCGAATGTTGAATAACATGAAAGATTTAGGCCACTTAATATTCCATAGCGATTGAGAGATTTATGAATAAAAAATTGTAAATATTATATTAGGAATTAGTTTCATGGTTTGTGGAACTAGAGAGGATCCTTAGGGATTAGTTGAGTCAAAAGTGGGGTTAGAGGATATTCCGGATTTAGTTCAAAAGATTAAGGATCTAAACTGAAATGGGTGACAAAACCTTTTGTATAAATGTAGGCCTAAAAGTCATAGAGAGAGTTACTAGTTAGTCAGAGAGTTAGAGAGTTAGGAATTAAAGGAGATTGATTGTAAGCCTACGAAAAGGAAAGGAAAAAGGCCACTGATTAGAAAATCAGGCCAGAGAGACACATTATGTAAATAATTGTATACAAAGGTAGATTATTCGATTCCTGAGCTGTGTGGTGTGTATTGATTGATTGAATTATAAATTGTGTGTGAAATAGAGTAATTATGCGTAGTATATGTATGCACGTGGAATTAAAGTAGAATGCACAGAAGAGTTGGGGTATGAAGGATAGTGTTCTGATCATTTAAATCTGGATGAAGGATCAAATTTGAAGTTCATATGTGATAGTGCCGAAAAGTATGTAGGAGTAAGTTCAGGAGGGAGTTACGCTGACAGAAACCTAATACATAGAAGAACAGAGAGAGGACAATACAAAGAGGAGGAGTACAACAATTAGAAGTGATTCAATAATCTCATAAATGATAGGTGCATGAAGAACAGTACATGCGAGTGAGATGAATAGACCAAACACTGAGGAATTGCAAAAAGGTGAAGAAATAAAAGAAGGAAGAAATGAAGTAACCGTTGGATCAGTCAGATCAATGGACACGGTTAATGGAAGATGAGCGATGGAGATCTTATCACAGGGGATTAAGTTAAGAAATGGACGAATCATGTCAAGGCATGTGTTGATAGAAGGGTGGAAAACGTGTAGAATAATGGAGCACCGTTCATAGGCAGTATGTAGTATCTCGCACACCCTAAAAGCTGTAAATGATATTTCACAAATTCATAAGATAAAATTGAGGCTTTGACATGTAGCACATAATGGAAAGAGAAAACCACCTTTCTCGTGTGCTCTCGATATGATATCGGTCTTGCAAGATTTCATGCAATATTACATAATAGCTATTGGATCGAGCAAAATTGGTTGACTGTGGAGATTGGCTAGGCTAATCGGCGAGTAGGTGACGTGATAACCATCGGATTAAGGAATGAGATTGATGGTGGAGATATGTGCTAAGGAGAGCATCGATGTATGTGAAAAGGTTTGTGGAATGGAAGAAAGGTAAGGTTTAAGTGTGGTTTATGAAATATTTATCATGTGGGAAGTATAATAGAAAAAACTAGGATTAAAGTATTATGGTTTAACTTGAGTTTTAACCATAGTCTAAAATCCATTGTATGGTTAATATGTGTGGGTAATAATAATTAATTAATGATTATGAAGGATTTATAAGGTTTCGCTCAAAGGTTTATTAAGGTCTGGACTTTGGATAGTTAAATCAAACATTTCCGTATAGAGTTTATTGAAGGAGCATTAAAACATTCACTTGTGAAGGTTTTACCAAACAGGAATATTAGAATTCCCTGAGACATAGTGTGACACGCAATTTTATTTGCATAATGTGGGTAGATGTAGCTTTTGTTGTGTCAATGGGAGGCATAGACTATTGGTTATGTTGGTCAGAGTGTTCCTCGTATCTATGCAACACTAGAAAATAGGAAAGAAACCCATTAGGCACCTCTCATTGAGATGGATGGTGTTACGAGATAAACCACCCTAGGGTCTGGGTTGAAAACCCCAATAGATCAAAGGGCATAGACCAACAAAAACCAAGAAAACAAATAATCCTAATGTTTAAACTACTAAATTGCGATGAAGATAGAGTATGCATAGGTACTGCATTTTAAGATGTTCGCACAAGGTCAAAACCTTCTACTTCCTCCAATGCTTCAAAACATGCAAGCCATTCTAGAAAAAGTATATATACTAGCAATAGTTAGAATCATGCGCAATATATGACTGTTAGATCATATATACATTTGGATATAAAAAAATTAAATCATACATAATTAGATCATAACATGAATTAAAGCATAAATATCATAACATCAAGAACAAGGCAAAGATTCTTTATTTATGTCTGCAATGAAATCTGGAAGAATACAACCTAATTCCACTGCAGCTTGAAGAGAAACCTTCCTCCAGATTTGTCCATCCTAAGCCTTAACAATCCTCTTTCAAATGCATACTCATAGATTTCATATAAAGGAGATGAATATATTTGTGAGGAAACAAGGGTTTCGTATACCTTGGAGTGCAGGAGACACAGGGATAAATCATACTTGATCAAGGACCAATTGGATATAATATCAATATCCAATATTTTTCTCTCTCCTTAGGCCTTCCCATGAGGTGTTTTTATACCACCTCAAAACAGTTGTTTCATTTGGGATATAGTTAGCCCATGGGATCATGTACGTGGGTTTCTGGTGTAACCCGTAAACCCCACCATGAAATAGGGATTTTATATTTTTTTTATATTACAAATTATATATGCGGGTTGGGTATAGATGGACACATGTATGTATGTGATTTTTCAAGGGAAGAGTCGCATATGGAATTTGGAATAATGTTTTTAGTAAAAGGACCAAGTCTAAAGGGAAAGGGATACCCAAGGCCATGACTCAGAACATCATGTATAGAAGGGTGATAAATTACTCTATAACATATGCCCCCTAGTATATGAGGTCATAAGGGGTACATTATGGTTGGAATGTATTAAGTGTATCGAAATAATCATGTGAGAACTTGCGAGGATATCACCATATTCCAACCTGCCAAACAGTGGAAGAAATCATAAAGAAATCTCATGTCTTAGGTGGGGATACCCATTGACAGAGGAAAAACATTGTGATACCCACAATATGCATATAAAATGCACAATCGTGTTTGTCCCAAAATTTCTATTACCCTACCTCGTCAAACCTTCATATGTTAAGGTTTATGGCCCTTAATTAAAACTCATGCAGAATGAGTTAATAACTAAACCCAATCTATGTGCCAATTTATCATATATTGCAATCGTGGAGTTCAAAGGACTCAATAGAACATGCATTAAGGATTCTCAACTTGCGATATCTGATTTCCCTTTTCCACCGTTGATTTATGCGAGCAAATCAATGGCTGTCACAATATCACATCACACCAACATGTGACTTCATCACCTCTCGCATGCCATATGCGATAACACAACCATAATTCAAACAAAATAAAACAACACCTATAAGCTTCTTGTTTCTACCTTCAATCTCCACCGTCGATCTCTTCTGATGGTTTATGTCTTCCCTGATCAATAGAGTTGCTCGATGATCTTTCACTGTAGATCAAAACCCGTTTGATCCAACGGTCCACAACGATATCACACAGACCACTTGCATGACATCTAACTACCTTACGAAGCCAATAAGGATTCTAAACCTTAACCTATAAATGTTTAGGTCTTTGCTTGAATTTAAAGTCTGATCAACTTAAAACCTGATATCCTTTGAATAATGAAATCCATCAAATCCTATGGTTTGCGACCCTTTAATTAGCATGTGTATTATCAAGCTCTCAACCCCCGTAGTTGTCTATGACGTAAGAATTTGAATTTGTGATCGATGGCTAAGAATAATTGTAGGCCTTCAACTGTGATCAAGGCATCATGTACTCTTTGCCCCCACTGTGGTTACTAACCACCGTCGATCTACCTGATCTATCGATCTGATGGTCCAGATCGATTCCTGCAATTCACCTTCCACAACTACTTAGATTTAATCTTTGTTGTTCATTTATTTTACATATATAGCACGACTTAATCATAGTCATCAATCATCTTCAACATCGTTCGTTGATATTTAGATCCAAAGACTCATATGCATCATTACCTCACTTCTTTGTCCTTCTCTTTACTTTGTTTTTTTATGGCATTCCTTCAATGTTCTTCTCTGTGGTTTTTGCTTTCTTCAGGGTTATGGTTGCTTGTTGTTCTCCCACAAAACTCTCTCCTTAACTTAGCTCCTGTCACACCTTTATGCTCCTCCACCTTCACTATAACACTAAAGGATTCCTCCTGTATTGTTGGTGTGTACAAATCTGTAACACCTCTCTGTTATTTTTCTCTGTATTTTGCCTCTAATTCTACACATGTAACTTTTGTTACATAGAACTCACTCAACTTCACACACATATTATAACTAAATTACTCCATACACACACATAAACACAGAATTGAGTCATTTGTGTTAATAAACAAGTATTTACATAGTTTCTTCTCTCAAACCTAATTTCCAATATTAGTGGCCTCTATTTCACAATCTACCCATAGGGTTACAATCAAACTCTTCACACTCTAACTCCTAACTAACTAGATAACGCTTAACTATGCCTTCTAGGCTTACATTTATACAAAAGAATTCTACAACCAATTCTTGGTTTAGATCCACAACCTTCTCAATGAAATCCTAAAATCTCTTCCTTATCTCTAATGATCCTCCCTAATCTACAAAATCACGAACTAACTCCTAATATAAGGTTTACAATTAATTCTCAAATCTCTCAATCTCTCAACTATCCCGATTCTCTCATGTTCTCCTACATTCGTGAATATTACTAATATGCCTCAATATACTTAATTAAACCCCTATTATATCTTCTGTCATTAAAATCACTCAAAACCTTAATTATATTAATTAAAAACATAGGAAACCAACTTCCTTGGAAACGCAAGACCCCTTATGTCTACTAAAATACAATGATGTTATTGAGTTTAATGCTCCTGCATCAGACTCTCAAGGTTGAAAATAATCATGATCTCCTAATCATGTGCTTCTGATCTGTGTCCTCCTGGATCACATACCTTATTCTGTATTTTTTCCTTGGTTTATGCTATTGTTTGTTATATTCTCTAGGTCTCCACACTTTATGCTGCACTGCCCAACTAGCTATGCTCTCACAGTCTGCTGCTGTGTTTTTCTTGTTGCTGCTTTGATTTCTTACTATTGTCTTCTCCCTTTGAGAGTCTTTTCTCATCAGATCCATCATCAATTCAAATTTTATGTCCAACGCATTTCTTTTTTGGACTCTCTCCTCTTCCTCTCTTGCATATCCTTAGTAATATTCATCAAGTTCTTTCTTCCCTACTGAGTCTTTCGGCCATTTCTCCAGTAGATCCAATTCTTTCTCCCATTCACTGATCCTTTCATGAGAGTTTATTCCTTCCTCTTTATTGCCTACCTCAACAGCTTCCCTAGTTATCTCCAATGTTCTTATCATCATCATGGAATGATGATCCTTTACTATGTTTTCACCTAACATAGTCTCTTCTTTAAATTTGCCTTTAATCTTCTGCTGATTACCTTCACTTTGTAGTTGTTGGTTCCTTAGGGCTACCCTTACATCCTTACCCTCTTGTTGCTTATGAACATCCATTTCATCCCCAAATAACCTCTCTTCAATATCTTCGATCACAACATCACACTCATTAATTTTATGTATTTTTCCTACAAACAAACTATTGGTTTGTGAACCAAAACACTCTCTTGTCTCCATGTCTTTTAAAGACCCTCTGCTACTATTAAGTACTACTATAACCACCTCTTCTCTATTGACATTTCCTCCTAGAAACTTCTCTAGCAATTCAATTTTGTCCATACATTTAGCAAGTGTTTTATCACAATGCTCCTCATTTCTAGCTTCATCCTTTACATGGTCGTTATTTCCCATCGATTCAATCAGACTGCCTTCCATAAACAATTCTGTCTCATTCATCCCTAGAGAAATAAGTTCATGTTCAACACTTATAATCCTTGAATTTACACAACAATTGTCAGTTTGAAAATATTAAGGCTCAACAGCGTTAACAAACGTTTCAGATATCATATTTTCAGACTGATCTTCATCTCCTTCTTCCACGAGGAATTATCCTTGTTTTGTAACAGTCCCAAATATCAATTCATCAATAATTTTTTTCTATTGCAACAATTCAATATTTTCCTCATTTAAGAGGTATTATTCATCATACTCTGCTTTAGAATACTTATCCTCTGAAAGGTACTCTTCATCCTCTGTGAATACATCAATATGCTGATGCAAATTATCCTCTGAACTCTGGTAATTTTTATCAAGTTTTGTGACAACTTCATAAGGTTTCCAATCCTCTACAAAACCTACACTCACAAAACAATCATTATAATTAAAAGCATAAGACCTCAAAGTCTCTTCTTCCTTTGGCAACATTTCAGTATGCTGCTATGAAATATCCCAATAGTTCATTGATCTCCATTCTTCATCTTCACCCAGAATTTCACCCTGTTCTGGTTTACAAATGGAAACTCCCATTTCCAACTTAGATTTTCTGAGTTGTCCTATCAACCACTTTACTTTCCCCCGTTGTATCCTTCTCTGTAGCTTATGCCACTTTACTGGCTTCTTCGTTAATACCCAACCTAGTCTCTAGTTCTCCTCCAGTATCCTTCTTAATGCATCGAGTTGTTCTTTTATCTCTGCAATTTCCTTGTCAAGTTCCTCTTGACTCATTCTCTTTCCATTTTCCTTGGCATCCTCCTTCTTCACTTTTCTTCTATAGTTGTCTTCCTCAGAACCTCTGTTATGACTATCATTAGTCATTTTCTCCTCCATTTCTATGAGTTTCTCACTCACTCAATATGAGTTGCATTAAAGCCTCTGCAATAGCAAGTCCTCCCTAGTGCCACTTACCTCATCAAGCTTTCCTCTGTACTTGGTCTTTTGGGAATCCGTTGGTTTTCTATATTTGTAACCTCTTTTGAGCACTTCTCTCTGCTCCTTCTAGGCTTCAACTCATCTACATCTTCTAAGAACACAACTATCCTGTTGTATTTCAATCACAATGAAATACTTGGTTCTGACAAACTCTTCTTTCAATTAGAAAGTCTTATCAGCTTCCTTCATTACTTAGAAATTTTACCCACATCCTCTGTGGAATTGCCCTTATGATCTTTTTGGGAGTTGTAACAATACTCTGTAGTAAAAAGTCTCCTTCTTGCTACATATTCCTCACTAAGTTTTTCTCCTCTGAGCTCAATCTTTTAGCATCTCTCTAGTTCTTTCCTCTGGAACTAATTGAGCATTCCTTGCTCTAGGCTGTTGCAATCTTCTCACATTCTTTTGTTGTTAACTATGCATCAATATAAATACCACACAGTCTACAAACTTCAAATAAAATTAAAATAAAAACATACCATCTCACCTTCAAGACTTCTGCACGATATTGTTATACCATTCACCTACGCTTTGAATGGATTGTCCTTTGTTTCTTGGCATCTTCAATTCTTCCAATATTTTTCTATACTTCATCTCTGTGTGTTTACTATTTTTCAGATTATAATTTGATCTCCTCTTGCCTTCTTTCATCACCATTCACCTGTATACACACCTTCAAAACATAACTCTGCTCTAAATTCTTCTCAAATAAATTTTCACACAAAATTTCTTTGTGCTTTAATATCAAATGTTTCAGTTACAATTCTGATCTGATACCAAAATGATGAAGGAAAAACACTGCAATACCCACAGTATGCATATAAAATGCATAATATCATTTGTCCAAAAAATTATATTACTCTTCTGGTGGGCTCTATTATCACAGCAATGATGCTGCAACTCCTAGGACTCCCTTCTCTACTTTTATCAACCCGGTAGTTCGTAAAAAACTTGGAAGCGATGGTGCTATATGCACAAGTACTAGCTCTTGCCGCAGGCTATCACATGATCTGCTCGCACAAGTTTGCTAGGAGCTTAAGCCAACTTCTCTTAGCTCTTAGAAGAAGCTTTTAACTGTGATGGATGAAATCTAACTCAAAGGAGGCCAATATACTTGCAGAAAGACAAAAGCTTAAAGGAAATGCAAACCCTAGCAAACCCTAATTTTACTGACTAACCCTACTGGTGCAAGAAAGGAGATGAAAGCTGCCAAAATGGATGCCATTGATTCTTGGCAAGGTGAAATGCATGTGACTAAGTTACTTTTGAAGTGAAATCTGAGAAAAACATCCTTTTGTATTTTTGACTAATCTTGCAGAATTATTATGCATGTGCTTTAACTGTTTTTGACTGTGTAAAGGTTGATTGGTGAAAGGAAATGGAGTAGGCACTTGCAAGAGGTTGGGAAGGTTAGAAGAGGGTCTAAGAGGTCCCTAAAACCCTTCCATATAGTTTCACAGTGACCAGATCTCGAAAAACTGCTCACGTGAGCTTCTACAAAAAGTCTGTAGGGGTTCTACTCGATGTTGTACAAGACGAGCCGAAAGAGGATTTTTGAGGGTTGATGGAGAAAAATAGTGAGAAAGTGGAAATGGAGAATGGATGAGGATGTGAAGGGGTCTAGGACCTAGTAAATGAAGCTGAGGAGTGATGAAGATGGTTGGATTTGTTCAAGGATGAAGGGAGCAATGTTGCACAAAAATGTAGAAATTAGGTCAAATTGGAAAAGTGTGGCAAATGAAGGGAAGGAATCTGGAATTAGGGGTTCGAGTAGGTTGTATTGTGAAGGAAGGATAGGAAGGGATGTATTACATGTGATCTGCACACTATTTCTCAAAACTGATGGAAGAAAGTCTAGAGAAACCAGAGATCTATCTATTTTGACCTAATCTGACCTAAAAAGTAGAAACATGATGAACAAAAGGTTATAAACAGGAAATCATGCAAGATAACTATGGAAACCTAAGCAAGAATAGATCTAAATATGCCAATACAACTGGTATCAACTTTTGCAACTAAAAACCTAACACTAGCAATTGCATCGAAAGGCAAAAACAATGTTTTTGTGGCAGCAAGTATGCCTCAGTCTTAGCCCATGGCCCCAGGGAGGGAAGATGAGATCAAGGATTTCTTGATGGCATTTTTCCAGATCATTTCTGTTGTCAAACTTTCAAATCAACATGAAGCATGAAAATCTATTTTAATAATAAAAAACAACCTAACTAACAAAGCAAGATCTTAACCTAAATAGCCAAAATTATTCTATGAATGCAAGAAAACACATAATAGTACACAAAGGAGGTAATTTCACTTGGGTTGGGCCCAAACCCAAGAGCTAAAGCCTCCTAAGGAAAGCTCAGAGTTGGTGCAAAGTGAAATTTATCTTCAATACTCAAAAAATAATAATGTCACAAAAATGTTTACAACAAGAGCTTGAAAATGAACTGAATGACAGAGCAGCACTAAAGTGCGAAAAACAACTGTTCAATAGCTAAACAAACCAAAGATTGAAGCCTTCCTACTTATGCACCATGAGGACTCCCAACAACCCTCCTTAACTTGAGGGGCTTGGCTACTCAAAACTACAGTTAATCAACCACTTCACAAAATCTGCTTGGCTGCCCCTCAAAATCATCTTTGGTGGGCTATTGAACTCCGAGCTGATGGTGGAGAACTCAAGGAAGGGGTCATTTAGTGCAGGGGACACCCTTCCTACAAATCCTGAGCCTTTTTCCTTCATATTTGGCTATCAAATTGCTCATGAATTCTTGACCTTGGTCCAAAAGATGTCCAAAAATCTGCAATAAGAACGTATTAGACTTTGTGGTGAAGTGACTATTCTCATTCATTAAATTAACATAAATATATTCAAAAGCATGTATAAAACTATGAATAATGGTGGATTAATCAAGAATAATAGGCAAAATGAGTCCAATAAGTTACCCATTTTTGGGTCTCATCATCACTCCCGTGCTGAATGTGTTGCTCATCCTCTGAGCAACTAATCCAGCTCATCATCTTTGATTGCTTTGACTACCTCTCTGACATCCCAGGCTTCCGAGGTGATGTCCTCTTCTCGGTCATGAAACCCTGCTTTTCTCTCTACCTCCTCCCATTTCCTGTTTTCTTCTTCTTTGATCCCTTCTAGCAGTCCTAAAAGTAATGGAGGACAGAACTTTAGGCCAATCTAGTTGGCCTGTAGATTTTGCATTGACTGTTTATAAAGTGGCACTCTTGTGAAAGCCTCCTCATCCTTGTTGGGGAGTGGTACTCTCTTATTTTCAGACTGTGGGACAATGTGTTCCATCTTCTTGTGCAAGAATGAATGCAGTTATCACCCAATAGTCTTTCCATGTCTTCAAAGTGAGCAATGGCCTGAGCTTACTATTCAACATAGTCTGGGAGAACCTACGGGTTGTTGGTAAGGTGCTGATGGGCATACATTAAAGTTGAGGGATCTTCTGGTTCTGCTCTAATCATGAGTGTCTCACTTCGCTCCCTGTTCATAACATTCTGAATTTACACTTCCCTCTTTTCCTCATGGCTTAACTAAGAAGCCATGGCAATGAGTTGCACATCTCCCAATGCAGCATTGGGGTCCCACAGATTCATTTTTGAAAGTGCCAAGATGTGCAAATAGAACTCTGCTAACTTGGCCTTATCTTCAGCTGAGCTATTGTCACACAAATCCATGAACTGGTGGTAATTCTGAAATGGAATGGTGCCCCTTTGGGCCAAGGTGTTAATTTGAAATTGTAACCATTGATCTTTAAGATATAAGGCATATGACTTAGCAGGTTGCCTACATTCCAAGGCTTCTACTGCCCAGGTGGCCATGCAGGCCATTTGGGCTTCTTTCTCTTGCACTTGTTGTTTTAAAACCTGTATTTCTTCTGTTGTCTATGATTCCTTTTCCTATGGAAGTTCTGTCAGCATATCAACATTAGCTTGCAGCTTGTCCTCTCTCTGATGTTCCTGATTTATTTCCTTGTTTGCTGGAGGCTCTTCTTGCTGTTGTTGTTCTCCCAAAATGGATAGCCTATCTTCCTTATGACCTTCGTGTAGCTGCAACTGCTGTTTCAGTAGCTCATTCTCTTCCTGTGATTTGGCTCTTTGATTGCCTTCTATGTGCCTCACCATGGCCAACTTTTTTCTTGATTCTTTGAGCTGTTCTTCTAGGTGGCCTATGTCTGCCACACCCCTGGATTTGGAAATCCTCGTCCAAGTGTGAGTCCTAACCCGTTCTTGTTCTAATGAAAAGAAAAGTGGTACCACAAACTTCTGTTCGATGATCTTCCCACTTTCTAACAGATTGTAATATGAGCCCAAGCTAGGCTGAGGGCTTCGTTCCAGTATCTCCTCGGTCTTTTCCTCTCCCTGTGATTGTTTGGCTGTCTTCTTCTCCAATTTCTTAGTCTCTTTTAACTTAGCTAGAGTTTCTTGTGGAGATGTTTTAGCTTCTTGTAGAGCTGCCTTTCAGTCCATCATCCTAATTCTCTCTCTCCGGGTGGAGGTTTTTGGGCTTCCTCTTTCATAGGTGATAAATATCTTTGAAGGAGACTCTTCTTTTAGTTTAGTGGTTATGTCCTCAATGATAATTGGTTCATTTGATTGTAGGTGGGGTTTACCCACTTTGATCCTTGTGCTTCTCCTTTCTTTAAAGTACACGCAGGTCTGCCTCTTTCTCTTTCCTTTTTGTTTGTAGGTGTGCTTAATACAGCAAGCACAGCTGCGGCCTCCCTTGCCAACGTCTGAGGTGATTTTTCTTCCTGCTGCTCTTTTTCTTTGCTTCCTGTAGAGATCTCTGTGTCCACTGTTTCTGTCGGTGCCGCTGATATCTCAGGGTGTGTCCTTCTTTTTCCTTTCTCGGTGCTTGCTTTGGCTGTGGTAGCCTTCATTTGGGCTTTCTCGGTCTTTTCTTTTCTACTCTTCATCCTCTTTTCCCTTGCTATTTTTGTTGTTGTTTCTTCCTCTGTTTTAGGCTCAGCAGTCTTGCCAAATTCTTCCTTTTCTTTCTATTATTTCTATTCTTCCTGTTCTTTAGTTTTCTCCCCCTCGTCACTACTGGATGGGGTGATGTTTTCAGCCAAAGTTCTAATGTTATCATCCTTGGACATGTTTCTGAAGATTTTCCAAGATATAGGGACAATATAGGTGTGTAAAGCCTCTTCCACTAACAGTTTGATAAGCCCATGGTGGGCCAACTGATCTGAGATCCATTCATTTAGCTTTATAACACATTCAATTAAGGACTGAAGAAGGAAATATGGGATGCTCAGTTTCTTGGCTGGAGGCAAGTCAATCACATGCCTTAATTCACACAATAATCTGAAATGATATCCATAGATGATGCTAAACCTCCCTTCACATGTGATGTACTTCATAATTTGATAGCTAAATTCACTCAAGGGAGGAGGCAGGTTGGTTCTTCTAACCCCGTTTTTGTCTTCTACAGGACGCTCCTCAGGCAAAAAAATGCTTTCTTAGCAACTTGGCCCAAGGATCTCTCTTCTTTGGTCCAAGGGAGCCCCAATGGTAGACCAGTAATTCCATTGATGAGCTGAGGGGTGAGTTCTAGGGTCAAACCCCTAAAACTAACTGTGGCATGTGTCTTGGAATGTGCTCTCAAGGACATTAAAAACTCTTCAATTATTTCCTCATCATAACCCTAAATTTTGTCAAAGAAGGATATCTAATTTTCTTGGGTGAAAAAGTCCACCACCTTAGAGTGCTCATGCAACTTGCTAGAGTCTGAGGGTTCTTTCCTTATCAATCCTCCTGGCATGGTGTTGAGTGCTCTTTTATGTTTCAACCAGAAGATAAAATGCTCAGGAAAACAACAGTCAATCACTGAAACAGGGGATAGCTGGACTCGGTTTCTTCTAAACCCAAGAAGGAATTTCTCGTGTGTTCAATGTCAACTAGCAATAATTCTCTTGTTTTAAGACTACTGTCACCTAGAATTTGACTGTCTGTTTATGAAAAGAAGAATTTTGTTTTTACAGAACAGAGCATAAGGACACAAGTTCTCCTTTTAGCACATAGATAGGTATGTAAATTTAGTTTTTCACACACACAGATGGCTCCTGCTACTGCATATATCTCCCTTACAGGAGAATTTAAAAATGATGAGGAGATTTCGACACGCAGAGGAAGAATTGGGTAAACTCAGTGAAATATGCAGGCAAACTTTAACATTTTTTTTCAATGCAAAGGCAGACTTTTCCTCTGGTTTTTCAATCTGATGACGTTCAATTCACCACCTTGCACAAAAAAATCATGCATAGAGGAGTTTTTTTTCAAGCCTACCTTGTTTGGAGCTTCAAATTCAATGAAAATTCTAGGTTTTCCTTCTCCACAAAGTTGTTCTGCCTTTCCTGTAGAACCCTTCCTATAGAAGTCTCCTAGCTCCTGTAGAATAGAACTGTGCTTCCGGTGGAGCCCAATAGGTGGGAGATTTTTGAAAACAGGTAGAAGAGCTAGTGGAGGATGGCTGGTTAACTATTTTTGGAAGCGATGGATGCATACTCCAGTCGAGAATGTCGTGAGTGCAGAATTAATAGAAGGTGGTGCATGTTTCAACTGAGCATCTTTTAATTGCGGCATGATTCGTGGTGAGAGGATGAGGTGGCCAGACCGGACCATTGATCCGATGTCACAACCATAATGTTTATATTTGTTTCTGACTGCCATCATCTCCTCTCTCCCATTATCCACTACCACCACTACCAGTCCCGACGATTTCTCCCTGAATGGACACTCTACACGTGTTGGCTGCCCATCTAATCGGCAATTTTGAATGTAACGGGGCGCGTTTGGGTTCCACGAGGATATGTAACTAGCTGAGGGTGGCCATTTGACTAGCAACCAATTCCACTCAATCCGAACCATTCCCATAGTCATGCAGCTTTAAAATATGATTTATGCAATTGAAGAACGAGTTTAGGCACTTACCTGCATGGTCGCGACTATGTTATGCAGATTTCAAGTTTTGGAACCCATTCCTTCATTTGTTGTTGCTGCATGCATACTACATGCTTGGCCTCGACTGTTGCTGATGTTCATATGTTCAAGTAGAGCTCCATGCATGTCGCTTCGGCCATACTTTGCTATCTCTGTCTCTGAAGTATGTCTTTCAGAGGGATCAACTACTACAGGATTCCTATAGGATGTCTTGTAACTACTTCTCCTCCTAGAATGCAAGCTAGAATGAGTAGGGGTATACTGATGACGAGGGTCTCACTGATGAGGATTCTAGATGGAGCTAAACAGGTATGGTGAGTGAAAAACAATTGTCATTAAAAAGCTTTTACTGGCAGTATGAAGAAAATATGATTTTTGTGTGTGACTGTGCAGGCATATAAAAAATGAGTGCAATGAAGGTGTACAGAGAGGACAAAAAACTAACATATGGTGATGGATGGAAACAGGGAGGTTTACAAGCATCATAGGCATGTCCCCAACCTTCATATTATCTTCTGAGATCAATTTTGGCTCGTCTGTAGGTTCTACAGGATCTTCCTGTAGAAGACATAGAACTTCCCGTAGAAGGTGAAATCTTAGCCCGAATGATATCAAATCCTAGGAAAGGGTAGTGGTCATGGAGGAATGGATTGTGAGGGATGCTTGTAGCCTGGTGCTAACCTCTGTCTTTGTCTTATGTGATCCTCCTATCCTGCAATACCCTTCTTGCAACCTGAAATTATTCAACATAAATTAGGTTTATCTTTTTTTCTTTCTTTAGTCTGAGATAGTTGGGGCACCTCCAGGAGGTTTTCACCCTCACTGTCTGCCCTGGGTGCCTCCAAGAGGTTTTCGCCCAAGGATATTTTATTATTTTTCTTTTTTCTAATTTTTTTTTTCAAGGTGTGGGTGGAGTGGAGACAGGGGCCTACTCCACTACCATCACTGATTTATGTAGAGTTTCAATGAAATCCTTCTTAGAAAGGGTATTCTTTTACATTTTCAATCGATGCCCATTGACAAGCATGGCGATGGCTTCTTTATCAATGGCCCTGATAAGGACTGAACCATTGTCGTTGCATTTCTCCACTATATCTGGTCCCAACCATCTTGTCATCACCTCCCCTTTGAAATCCTTTTATCTTGAATCATATAACAATGTCCAATCTCCTAGTTGAAATTTCTTTTCTTTAATGTGTCGATCATGCCATATATTCCTTTGAATTTGGACCACCTCTGAGTGGAGAAGGGCCAACATTCTCTGTTCATCTAGTACATTCAGCTGAGGTAATATTTCCTATTGTGCATGGCTAAGATCTAGGTCTACCTGAGCTCCCAACCTCAATGTGTTAAATTCAAATTCTATGGACAACAAAGCCTTCTTCCCGTAGACTAGCTCATAAGGTTTGAAACCTGTTCTAGTTTTCCAAGTAGTGTTGTGGACCCAGGTGGCCTCAACCAAGCAATCTACCCAATCGTTTCTACTATTTTTCACCACTTTAGTCAAAATCTCCTCCAAGGCGCTGTTAGTGAGTTCCACCTATCCATTTGCTTGCGGATGATAAGTGGTGGAAGTTTTGTGCTTATTCTTGTGATGAGCGAGCAGGTCTTCAATCAGTTTAGAGGTAAACTGACTTCCTTGATTTTTGACTAATTTTCTTGGGTATCCAAACTTGTAGAAAATATTTTCCCTCAGAAAAATCGGCCATTTTTTCTTCTGTTGTTGCCTTGATTGCGTTTGTTTCTACCCACTTTGTCAGGTAGTCTGTGCACACTATGATGTAAGACTTTCGTTTTGAAGGATGGTTTCTAGGACCCACAAAGTCTATGCCCCACTTCTCAAATGGCTCGAAAGTCACTTGGGGTTTGAGGGGCATTTCATCCCTTCGAGTCAGTTTCCCCATCCTTTGACATCAGTCACATTGGTCGATGTATCTCCTGTCATCTTAATGAAGAGTGGGCCAATAGTAGCTTGCCTGTAGAATTTTGAAAGAGGTTTGTTTTACTGCAAAGTGGCCTCCACACGGCCCATCATGACAGGTTAGGAGGATGTCAAAAAATTCCTCCTCCCTGACACAACACCTCAAAATCTGACTTGGGCCAAGTTTAAATAGGTTGCCCCCAATCCAAGTGAGTGGGGTGCTTTTGCTCACGATCTTGTTGTTCTCTTTTGAGGATAGGTGTGGCGGGAACTTTGTTGAAACCAAGTAATTCGCTATATCAGTAAACCATGGAGAGAGTACCGAAATAGAAAAAAGGTGTTCATCTGGCATTTGATCATCCACCATCCCTTCTTCACCTACAGACAAATCTAGTCTAGACAGAAAATCAGCAACAACATTTTCCTTACCTGGCTTATCAACAATGGTCAAATCAAATTGCTACAATAAAAGTAACCATCTAATGATACAAGCATTTACATCAGGTTTATTCATCAAATACCTAATTACAACATGATTGTTTTGTACGAATGTTTGATAACCAATGATGTAGTGTCTGAACTTGTTTACGGAATGGACTACAGCTAGGAGCACTTTCTCGGTTACAGTATAGTTTAACTCTGCCTTGGACAGGTTTTTACTGAAAAAATATATGGCATATGGTAGCTTCTATTCAACTTGTCCTAAGGTTGCTCCTATGGCTTTGTTCGAGGCATCTGTGTGAATGTGGAAAGGTAGGGCCCAGTCTGGACCTCTCAAGATTGGGGCAGTTACTAGCTTATCTTTCAACACATCCAGAGCCTCTTGACATTTGTCAGTCCATATAAACTCAACATCTTTCCCCAAAAGACCAAATAATGGAGAGGCCAGCTTACTGAAATCTTTAATGAATCTTTTATAATATTCTGCTAAGCCTAGAAAACTCCAAAAATCTCTTACCTTTTGAGGAGGTGGAACCCTTTAGATGATAGCAATCTTGTTGGGATCCACCTGTAATCCTTGCTGAGAAATTGTATGACCTAGCACGGTCCCTTCAGTCATTAGGAATTCACATTTTTCAAGACTGAGGGATAGGTTAATTTCAACACACTTGGTTAAAACTTTTCCCAGGTTAGTCAATGCTTCTTGGAAGTGAGACCCATAATGAGTAAATTCATCCATATAGATTCCCACTGAATCATGAACCAGCTCAGCAAATATGCTCGTACCGCTCTTTGGAAAGTGGCAGGAGCATTGCATAACCCAAATGGAAGGACCTAGTAGGAAAAGGTACCCCATGGACAAGTGAGAGTGGTCTTATCTTGGTCTTCTAGGCTAATTTGGATTTGGTTATACCTGCTAAACCCATCTAGGAAGGAAAATAATTTCTTCCCTGCCAGGCCATCTAACACTTGATCTATGAAAGGGAAAGGGAAATGGTCCTTCTTGGTAGCTTTGTTAAGTTCTCGATAATCTACATAGATTATCCACTTATAATTTTTCTTAGGCACAAGAACCAGAGGAGAAACCTACTCGCTGTCAGAGATGGGGTGGATGAATCCTGCATCCAACAACTTTTGCAGTTCTTCTTTGACAATGTCCTTAAGGGCTAGATTCATTCTCCTCTAAGGCTACCTAACTGGTTTAAAATCCTCTTCAATGTAAATGTGATGGGTACAGACTGAAGGGTGGAACCACTCATCTCCTTATAGGTCCAAGCAAAAGCATCCAAATGGCAGCTCAATAAGCTACACAACTCCTTCTCTTGAGAGGGGGATAGGGATGCGTTGTTCTTCAAGGTTCTTTCAGGGCCAAATTCCACATTCTTAACTTGGGGAGAGGTCGGATCAACCACACAAAGATCCACTAAAGCACTGGCTCAGGTGTTTTCTACCAAATCCTCTAATGGCAACACACTGGGAGGTGGATTTTGAATCAAATTCTCAATAACGTCATCCTCAGTTTGAGGACCTCCCTTCGTGGCTTCCACTGTGCACACTGGTGTAGAGTAGACTTCATCCTTATCTTCCTCCTCCAACCAGAGAGGTAATTCATGTTATAGTAGAGGTTGGGCAGTAGGATATAGGACTAGCTATTTCAACATAGGCCCATTCTTGATGGTCATGCTCCCAAATCGACAACTAATGTAAGCATCTGCAGTAGCTAGCCAAGTTCTTCCCAGAATTAGGGGGTATCCAGTGAGTTTTTCCTTTGCCTGAAGGACCAAGAAGTCCAAAGGGTACTCCAAAGAATCAACAAATACCATGAAATCTTCCACAATCCCTTCAGGGGTCATGGTGGAGCGGTCTGCTAACTACAGTATTGTCGAGGTCTTTCTTAGAGAACACTGAAGGTTGACTTTGAGCATAGTGTCCCTGGCCATCACATTAATGGCAGTCCCTAGATCAATCAGGGTGTGAGGGAGTATGGAGCCATTGGTGTGGACATCAACTACAGGACTACAAGATTCCAGATATTTTGGATAGGTTACTTGTCCCAACATCAGGTCGGACAGTTGTCTTATGACATTGATAGTTAGGGCATCTCTCTTGTGCCTGCCTGGGTGCCTGAAACACTTCTCTTTGATCAATTTGTTGTAGATTGGTACATATTTTATGGCCTAGAGAAGTGGTATTTTCACACATAAATGTTTAAGCTCACCCATAAGTTTAGTCTCTTCTGGGTTTGGTTGCGTGGTTCCAGTTAGTCTCTCAGGAAAGGGTGGAATGGCTTTGGGTTCACTTCCCTATTTCTCTTCTTCATTCTCCTTAGGAGGAGGTTGTCTATCTGGGAGGACCTTCCCAGATCGTAGGTTGATCTCCTGAATCTCCACACAATATAGGGCATGTTGTCTCTCCAGTATATACATGTTGGGCCTGTCTGTTATTGGGGTTCAGGTTCGGTTAAGCAGGCATCTGGGGTTGTCTCAGAGGAGTAGGAGGTAATGGTTGTGGTTGAGCAGGTGGTGGAGGCAAAATAGTGGGGGGAGAGTTGTATTGGGGCCTCCACCCCTGTTGAGGTGCATTCCACTGCGGTTATGGCTGAACATGAGAATGAAACGAATGAGCAACAGGTTGAGTATGGTATTGAGATGGATATGACCAAGGAGGGGGTGCGGACCAAGAAGGATGAGTAGGGGGACCCCAAGAAGGTATGTGAGTGGATTGGTTGGGGTTGTAATAAGTTTGGGATGTCCCTTGCATCCCCTGCTGGTAAG
>APFE031746556.1:97871-108286 GCA_000404065.3 Pinus taeda | reverse complement strand
AATAAATGTGCCAAAAATTTCCTTTTTCTTTTTAATGCCCTTGCCTTAGCCTTTGCCAATTTCCGTAGCCAAAAACACACTTCTAGTGATGCCCAGTAGGATATATTTTCCCGACATTCAACTTCGAATAAGTGTCCCTTCACCGTGGTCTTATTTTTCTTTTATTAAATTTTATTATATGAACTTTTCACCAGGGTTGTTACCAAACAACACTTACATTTTATGGAAGCATGAATGTAATGGTGGAGGAATGCACTAGATTGTGCAAGACCATTGAAAAATTCACCCTCAACTACTTCCATTTTGGATTATATCAAACTCATTCCCATAGTTCATTTCTTGAATGATATAAAGAGTGAAAGGAGGGAATTGATGTGGTGCAATAATTGAAATGTGTGGATCAACCATCCTCGTTAATCTTCTTCATTTCCCCCTTGGAAAATGTCCTTTGGTTAAAAATTCTTGAGGAAGTCACTAAAAGGTAACATGAATCAATTTCATTAGTCATTAAGGAATGTGAGTTCGAAATGGAGAAAATATTCCCACAACATTCTAAACAGATCAAGCAAATCCATAAATAATGATGGTGTCAACATAGTTGACAATCACAATATGCGTTCTTTACCACTTCTAGTGATACAAAAAAATTTGATTGTTTTATATTAACATTAGAAACCAATTTTTTTCATGACTACCAATCCCCTCCACTTCATTATATGGTTTGTGTTTTTAGCTATATAAATGATTGTAGCACCACTAAATAATGGAGTGAGAAATTTTTTAACTAGAGATACCAACATGCAAATTTTATATTAGCTATTTCTAAGAAATTGTTAATGTTGAGATATCATTGTTAGCCATAGTTTTGTAGAGGATATTTGCATCCTTTTAGACTATTCTATGTGCATTGGGTTCTTGGGTTCTTTAGTGGATTAAAATAGATTTTCTTTACTTGTAATTGTTAAATTGGATAGAATAATCTAGAAGCTAGTCAGATCCATGTGTTACATGAGCACTTTTTTTGAACTAAAATTATATGGATATATGTTGTGGTGATCTAAATCATCTTCATATTTTATGTGCATGCTTATGCCACTCTACATATTAGAATAGATACATGTTTCCTTTTATTAACCTGAAATAGACTAATCACCTTTATTTTAGTTAACTAACTTATTATGTTTTTGTTATCAATTTGGCATAGCCCATGGTCCTATAGTTTGGTGAGTTTGGACTAATACTTATTTCATAAGTGATAGCTTGTTTCAATTTTTATCCTTTATAGAATTCTTGTTTTGAAGGTTAATTTAATTTAGTTTTTATTTGATTCTATTATTAAAACCCATTGAAAGTTCTTGTTACGCCATCAATTCATGATATTCAACTATTCCAAATTGGGTAGAGTCTAATTTTTCCGCTCTATTTTGTTGGATTTGGAAGGAAATCTATCTATGTCCACATTATAATGAAATTTACATCTATATTCTAAATCAAATTGAATTAAAACATTTATAGAAAAATTTTGCAACATGATTACTTATTATTCTTGTCATATGCTATTATTAACTCAAACCCTTTAGAAGTATATTTGTTGTAATAGTTCCAAAATTTGATCATTTATTCTGTGAATTATAAATAAAGTTACATATGTTTCATGTTGCTATGTCAAAATCATAGAGTTGAGGAAAAACCTTGAAAGTACTGCCTTGTTGCAAATGAATCTATACATCCATCTACCATCACTTAGCTACATCATTCTTTATGGAAACTTTGAGTGAAAGCATAAAACTGGTGAGATATATAGCCACACAAGACCTTATTTTAATGCTATCATATATTTCTTGAGTGCATTTTGCTACTCAAGAAATGTGACATATATTATCAATATCTTACATTCTACAATCCAACCGTTTCCAACTATTTCCATGAATTTTTTAACTTGGAAACATCCAATTCATGTCGATTCGACTAGTTATAGTGAGGTATTGGAAGTATAAGAAGAGATAGGAAACATTTTAATTTACCGTGCATAACAATATGTAAGAAATAATATTGCAAGGAAATATTGAACGCATGTATTCCAAGATCTAGTCATTTACAAAAACTATTTTATTGTTACTTAATTGTATTTATTAACTATTTCATTGCACCAAGAGGCGTATTATACATATTATACAATTTAATATAAGGGTGATGTTTGATTCCATCTATATTAAATGTGGATTTGACAAGTGCCTCTTTTAAAATAGAGAAATATTCTATAAATAGAAGAAGAACCTTCTCTATAATAATTTCATAACAAATTTGAAAAGACATAAAGTAATCAAAAGTAAA
Organism: Pinus taeda; assembly: GCA_000404065.3. Classification (NCBI taxonomy): domain Eukaryota; kingdom Viridiplantae; phylum Streptophyta; class Pinopsida; order Pinales; family Pinaceae; genus Pinus; species Pinus taeda. Next base: position 105,952 of record APFE031746556.1, on the reverse strand, counting down.
AAGTTTGAGTAAGATGTTTAAACATTATAATTTTAAAAAATATTTCAACATAAGATTTAAATAAACTATTCCAAGATCTATGGTAACTAATTTATCTTCAACTTCATCTATACTGATGTATTGAAAGGAAATGATAACAAAAAAGGAATTTAGGGTTGTATATATAATAAAATATTCAATATCCAAAAAAAAGTAGTTAAAAGTTTAAAAATAAAATAAAATAAAGAATATATACTTCTAACAAGAATAAAATCAGGGAGATATGTAACTCATTCAATTCTTACCATGAAATTAATACGTAGAATTTAAAATATTCATAAATACCATTTGCACCAGATGTTGCAAAGAAAAAGACGTAAGACATAAATTGAGGGACAATTGCAACCTCGGAATGACCAAATATAAATAAGATGTAGTGATTTAGAAGAAATGAAATTCCAAAGATGTATAAACTTAAGTTGAGTTAGGGTGCCTAAAACTATATTTTTTTTATTAATTTTTCAATTAAAAATGCATATAAATCTCATACAATTCTTTGTTATTATAACTGTAGCATTGTTCCAACCAACAAAACTATATCCACATTTTGGAAGATCAAATGGAAATAAGTTTTACTTGAATTATGTTCGGTGAACTAATGTTGATGCTTCTGCATGGTTCCTCTTCATGTTCATATAAGTGGGCTTCTGGTCATGCTTCTACCTTCCTTTATAGTGGAACGATGTTCACGGTAGACATGCTATTATTCTTAGATTTTATTTTATGGGGTTGTCTTTGCATTTTTTTTTTTTTTATTTCTGGGGTGGGGATTTGTTTTTATATCTTATCGTTTCTAAACCATAAACCCAAATACTCTTTAGTATATTTTCAATCTTCAATTCCATGAGAAATTCTTCCATTTATAATAAAAATATTGTAAAAAATTACTGAAATTTACATAAAATAAAATATCTACCACAATTACATATCCGATATTTTCCTACTAATTTCTGGGAACTTAACAAGGCTTAACATCCTCATTAGGTGGGAGGATACTAGAACTATGACATCTGAATATAGAAGTCCAAGAATATTGCACATAATGACGAGGGTTTAATGAATATTAGCACATAATAATAAGGCATGGGAATTATTTCGTTATGTCCATGTGCTATGCATCTATAGACATTCAATTTATTAAAAATAACTATTATATGATATTTAGTATAGCGATACAAAAATTAAATCTACGGAAAATTAACACGCTTGGCAATTCATCCATACAAAGGAGAATTTTGATATAATGATAGACCTTGTGAGTTTATCTAGCAAGATTTACCAAGGATTATTGGAAAAGCTTATATATGGTATGCACTAACTAATGATATGAGTATTTTGTTAATAGCATTACAACAATAAGTTGATTAGAATGATACATTTGCATATAATGATCAGACATGTTAATTCATCCACGAAAACTGTCCAAGGCCTACTGGAAAAGCTCTTATATGGTAGAACTGAAATATGAGATGGTTATTCTGTCAATAACATTGAAGAAATAAGACAATGATGAGGTTTGGGAATTGATACAATAAATATTTGTCGAAGGTCTATTGGAAAAATATCTTGTATAATATGTACTTAATAATGAGATAAGTATCATGTGAGTGGTATTTCAACAAAATTGAAAAACTTAATCATCTATCTTGATTCCCAATTTATCTCATTGCACTACATGACTCTTTGTTTAAAAAATAAACCTCAATTGTGATCAATGTCACATCTATTAACATAGTGATTTATCCAAAAGACAAGACCCTAGTCATTTCTTTGTAAATTAATTTAAGATTCAAAATTTCATGTTAAGGTAGGTAGTTAAGTAAGTTACACTCCTATTCACCCATGCAGAATGATGTTTCCTTTCTTTAGGACATGTCATAGATAATATCTTGTTTGAAGTAATTTTGCTAAAACATGATCTCGACATAAATAATCATTGTTTACAATTTTCCTCGTGACAACATAGTTAGATCTTCTAGGATTTGTATGAAATTATAACAATTTTACATATCCACGCCATAAATGCCATACATCTAAATCTATTAATTAGAAATAAATTTATTATTTTGCACCATTTTTTCTTGATCAAATAGAAAGCATGCATCTGTAAATTTTTATTGATTTCCCCATCCTTTTGGTGCAAAACATGAACTTAGTTACAATATCACATTCATGCCAGATAATACTGAATCAGCCTGTTCAAGCAGCTCAACAAATATATTTACAAATATGTTTTTTAAAAGAGGAAAAAGTTCAAAGGGAACCTTTTAGGATATTTCCAATCAAAAATCAATCATGAAAGAATTCCAACATGGAATGAAAGAAAAATACTTGTAGCCATTTGACACAAATTGGACATAGTTCTGATGTCATTGTGTTTATATCATTGCACTGAGCTAACCATTTCAATTATTGTTGTTAATCAAGTAATAGTTTTGATCAAGAATGCCACCAGATTCCTTCAATCTCATACAATGATTAATTGACCAAACATAGGTGTACCAACTTCAACAACTAGTATCATTTTACTGATGCTGGCATGTGAAAATCAATGTGATACAATTAAGTCACCTTTAAGTAGAATCTCATTGCAATTTCTGTACAAGGTTATCTCTCCTATCATTACTCATTCTGATGAAAATAACTTTAGTGCTCACTGATAATACTTAGACCAAAATCTATAAGTATGATGTAGTTTTGTAGAACAAATCTTCCACAATAGCCTCAAGAAAGGATGCATATTGGTGTTGGACTGTTTGTCTTGGAAAATCTTAAACTGCACATAAAAAATTCCCTCATACCAGTTATGGACATGCTTAGGAAGAGGTTTGATTTGGATTTTCACATGCCTACTTGTAAGTTCCCTTGGCTTCAAAGAAAGAAATTTTAGGACCTCCATAGTTTTCTGTAGCAACAGAAGAAAAATTCAGTACACTTGAAATCACTGTCATAGTGGACAAAATTGTGCTCAGTTCTGGCATTATTTCAATGTTAAAATTCATGGCACAAGTTGATGCCTTTAGAAAATATCTTAGTATAGTACAAAATTTCATATTATCTTAGGCTTTCTTATTTCTTCATAATAAATTATAGTGTGGTGAGTGCTTTTGAGGAAGCAAAATGCATCATCAATTGTCTTCTGTATTTTATGCAAGTATGGAGGCAAAAAGTTCACGCCCACAACTGGCTTATACATTTCGAAAATGTATGCCTGCAGTGAGTATCTCAGAGTTAAACAACTGGAGAATCATCATAAAACCGTCCTTTCAAGTAAAATTAAGTAAAAGGGTATGTTTCGTTAACAAAATATATTTAAATTTCTTGATCATGCCTTACTGTATTTTCTCATTATTTTGTACATATAAATGCATAGGTATGATTCAATAGGGTGCCAAGATGGGATACATCTAAAAGAAAACAAATATTGATGAACACGAATAGTATATGTTATCAACCATCTCATATTCACTGCCACATTAGTGAAGAAGTTTGAAGAATCAAAGCATACAAATTTAAAAATAAAAAATAAATGAGAAGGAAAAGAAGTTCAAAACCTTTAATGTCTGTAATTTCTAATTTGGAAAGATCAATTTTAAACAATATTGCATAGTGGAAGTTTGTATGGAGATTAGAGATATGAGGAAACTAATATACATGTACACAAGGAAAGAATATATTATGAAAATATTTTAAATAAACTTGCAAAACTGACCTCAAATGTTGAATGCACATGTGCTTGGTGTGTGCCATCTATAAGCTTCTCCTCCTTGTCAAACACATTGGATAGGATGGATACCTATCTTCTTAAAATGTTTACAAGCTTTGGTTCACTACTAGTAAGGATAAGGTCATCAACATTAAGAACAAGAATGTTAAGAGACTTACCCACTTTCTTGGTGTAAACACTATTGTCAGAATGACACTTAGAAAATCCAGTATCTAAAAGAAAGTTCTCTATTTTGGCATACCAAGCCCTAGGGGCTTGCTTGAGACCATAAAGGGATTTCTTAAGCCAACATATAAGGCTAGAGTTTGTTTGTATAAATCCAGGAGGTTCTTCCATATAGATTTCTTCATGCAAGTCCCCATGCAAAAAGGTAGATTTAACATCTGTATGATGGACTTCCCATTTGAAAGAGGCAGCAAGGGAGAGAACAAGGGGGATAGAGTTCATTTTTGCAATAGGGGAGAAGGTTTCAATATAGTCAATGCTTTCAACTTGTGAAAAAACGTTAACAACAAGATGACCTTTATGTTTATCAACTTTTCCATATGGTCCATACTTGGTTTTGTAAACCCATTTGTATCTAACAAGTTTTCATCCCTTTGGAAGAGGAAAAAGATCCCATGTATCATTTTCCAATAATGAACGATATTCTTCATTCATAGTTGCGTCCCAATCTGGATGGCATCGAGCTTTTCCAAAGGTGTCAAAATCATAATTCACTGAAGCTTGATCCAGTAAACGAGGCTCTATCGAACTAAGAATGTGTATGCCACCGAGCAGCACAAACCCATTTTCAAAGCTGAGGAGCTGAAGGAGGATCCTAAGAAGGTGGGGAGGATTGTCATCTTCGTTATCATCACCTGAAGAAGAAATATTATGAGAAGTATAAGGGATAGAGAGAGGTTGCACATCCACCGAACTATGCTTGTAGTTCGATATATTTTGAGTAACCTTTACATATATTCTAATGATAACGTTTTTCGATTTAAGTGGAATAAATCTATGTCCTTTGACATCTTCAGAATATCCAACAAGAATACATTTTTCACTATTAGGTTTTAAGGCTTTATGTTTCTCATCGGGAATATGGGCCCATGCTTCACTTCCTAAAACATGAAAGTGACTTACATCTAGTTTAATTGAGCTCCATGCTTCTTCTAGAGTGGTATTCTTTAAAACCTTAGTAGGAATGTGATTTACTATGTAATTTGCACAATTTATTTTCTTCTGCCCAAAAATTAAGACCAAGTCGTTTGAATTGAAGAATACAATTACCAATTTCCTTTAAGGTGTGATTCTTCCTTTCAGCTACACCATTTTGCTATGGAGTATATCGAATGGTATCTTGCATTTGAATTCCATGCTCAGCGTAAAAGTTGATGAATTTGTTGTTAACATGTTCTCTGCCATTATTAGATCTTAGCTTAAGAATTTGATGTCCAGATTGTTTCTCAACAAAGGCCTTAAAGGGCAAGACCATGTTAAATACTTCATTCTTGAGTTTTAAGAAGTATATCCAAGTGCATCTAGAGAAATCATCAATGAAAGTTAAGAAATACTTGTAGCTAGAGAATGAAAGAAATGGAAGTGAACCACAAAAATCACTATGCACAAGTTGTAAAGGGGTAGAGGCATGCCAAGAGGCACATTTTTCAAAACTGTCAAGATGATGTTTTCCGAGTACACATCCAGAACAAACACCATCTCTGCATGATACCATAGGAAGACATGTCACCATATTTTCTTTACATAGATTTTGATGGGAGTGATATTTTAAGTGACCAAACCACTCATGCCAATTTTTTCTCACTTTATCATTATGAGAAACAAATACTGAGGGAAGAGTTGATGAACCAAAGTTATCAAACTTATACAACCTTGTAGAATCATTAGCAATGGCAGTAGCTAAAGTCTATCTAGGATCTCTTAGGTCCTTAATTACAACATCATGAGGTAAAAATTCAACAATTTTACATTCACCTGAATGAGTTATCTGATATACAAATAGAAGGTTGTAGGATAAGGTTGGAAGATATAATACATAATTAAATTGATCATTTTCTAGATGAACAGTTCCAGTCCCTACAACACTAAGAATTCTATCATCACCAACATATATATTTTTTGTGTTACAATCATTTAAAGAAGAAAACATGGCTTTGTTTTTGGCCATGTGATAAGAAGCTCCAGAAGCAATGAACCACTCATGAGAATGAGAAGAAGAAGATACATTTAGTGCATAACCAGACCGAGATGCTTGACAACCACATGCGGAAAGTGTTATTCCTAAAAATGAAGTTGAAGTTGAAGAATGTTCCAAATGGATGTTATGCTTCTTCATTGCTGCTTCGAAGGCTTCCATCTTCTTAAAGAATTTGGATTCTTAGTGGCCATCTCGATTACAAAAGATGCAATTTATATCAGCCTTCTTCCCTTTATTCGTATTTTCCTTATCATTTTGTTGAATTGATTTTTCATTTTGAGATTGAAATTGCTTAGGACCCTTGTTTGGTTTAGGAACATTCTTTTTAGGATACTACTTCTTAGGATTCTTTGAATTTGGTTGTTGCTGGGCGGCTAAGGCTTTCTTAGAAGAGTTTCCAAGATTAAGAAGGCCAACATGTAAGAGTTTTTCTTGTTCTCTTATTAAAGAATCACAAAAGGCATCAAAAGAGGTGGGCTTGTTGTCTTGTCCTTGAGAAATAAATGCTTCTCTATTAGAATGGAAGGTGGAAACAAACATAGAGTACATTGGTCCCAACATAGTAAGAAGGCAATAGATAAGGGCACCATCTTCTTTCTTAACCTTAACACCTTCCAAGAGAAGTCTAAGTGTCTTGAACTTTGACAAAAAATCTTCAATGGAAGAAAAATTATTGGGGCCCAACGTAAGTAACTCATTTTCGAGTCGATGGGCTCTAATTACATTTTTAATTCCAAAAACTTTAGTGAGTTGTGTCATTGCTTCCTTAGGGGTATCAAGTTCTTTCATATGGAATCTAAGGCATACAGAAATAGGCATCCTAATTAACCCATGTCCTTAATCTTTCCTATTTTCCCATTTGGATGTCTTATTCTTGCCTTGAAGTTATTCTATGAAGACCTTTACTTCTAAGTAAATCCACAATGTAGGGCCACCATTGGAAGTAGTTGGTGTTGTCAAGAATAACTTGGAATGGAATTTCCATTTTAATAGAAACTGAAGCTGTATATGCTGAAACTAAGTGTTCCAATGGAAAGAGCTCAAAACATTAGGCCAATTAAACAAAGATGCATGGAAAATTTTAGGGGCGGATTTTCGCCCTTTGGCACAATTAAGGGGTTTTAAATTTTTAGTGGGCGAATATTTTGTATCATAGTACATTTTTACAAATCACCTCAAATAGCCCACCTTATTTTAAGGGAGAGGGTAAAAAAAGTAAATTTAGGCCTTGAAATCAGGACTTACAACCTTCCATTCACCCTAATTTTGAAGAATAGGTTTTATTTAAGTGAATCCTATGGGCCAAATACCATATTTATAAAAGAGGTATCATAAATTAATAAAATAATAAATAAATGAGAGGTATGGTAAATAAATAAAACATTTTTTTATATTTACTCCATAAGTCAGCTTATATACATGCAAGGGTGTAAACAAATAAAAATATAAATAAAGTGAAGATATGGTAAATAAATAAAACCTCTTTTTACATTTAGTCTATAACTCTCTTTCTATTTATGAAGGCTCAAAAAAGCCCTTTTATTTAAGTGAATGCTATGGGCCAAATACCATATTTGTAAAAGAGGTGTGGTAAATTAATATAAATATAAATAAATGAGCCGTATGGTAAACAAATAAAACATTTTTGTATATTTACTCCATAAGTCACCTTACATTTAGGAACACTCAAAAAATGCATTATGTTTAGGTGAAACCTATGGGAAAAATACTATGTGCCAAATACGATGGACTAGATTATTATTAATACCATGCAAAAAAACATTATTAACTCTAATATTAGTATTAATAAAAATAAAGATGGCACATGGTATTGACCCATGGTATTCACATGGAATGCAACCTATTTAAAGGGGGGAATTAAACTAGCATAGATCCGTCTTTACTCTAGATCAAATATCGTGATATGCAAACTAACATAGAGTGAAAAAATATTTGATCCCCCTTGGGGCTTGGTAGATCAAGAGTAAAAATGGATCTTGTAATTTAACGTCACTTAAACATTTTAATTTGGTTAAAATAAAAAAAATAAAAATCAATTATTAATTTTATTAATTTTTATAAATTACTAATAGTAGTTTTTAAGCTCCAGGT
>APFE031746556.1:72800-96840 GCA_000404065.3 Pinus taeda | reverse complement strand
TTTTTTAGTCACTGAAGCTTTGAGGTGCATGCTTACTTGAAAAAACTCTTTTTTCCTACAAAACAAAAAACCACACAACCCAAAACAGACATGCAACAAAAAACCAAACCTTATGGCTTGAAGTTAGCTTTGTCGGAAACTAAATGTTTTCCTCAATGATTCTAATTTTCTGATACCACACTAAGGCGCAGCGAAAAAGAGCATACACATGAGAAAAATCCTTCCTTTTTGTTTCTAATTTTCCCAGATCACATAGAGTCATGTGGCAAAGAGCATACGCAGAAATGAAAGGTATAGATTCGGTAATAAAAAATAGAGAACTAAATAAACCGAAATAACCAGAGAGATGAATAACTAAAACTGGAGCTAAAGATTGTATATCACCAGATCTTAAAAATGACATAGCTAGGGCTACAATAAAGCTTTTCGTGTGAAAAAAAAGGGGTTCCTCACTGCAACATATGCTCCTAACATAATATAGCAGTCATCTCAACTCGAAAGCAGTCAGAAACAACATATCTAGGAAATGAAAGTCATATGAAATTATACCAGCTTCGGATTTGGATCACCAATGGATGAAACCCTCAAATAGCTCTCATACCATGTAGGAATTTATAGGGTAAGTTCCTTAGATAGAACACCGAAGGACACCACTCACAAACAAATCACAAATCAATACACCAGTATTCTTAACGTGGTTAAAACCCTCAAAGAGGGAAACAGTCCACGGCCTGAGCCAACACATCCAATTCAAGAAATTTGTTAATAAAAGAAAGAAAATGTACATAGTCTTCTATCATGAATAGTTACACTACAAATGACCCTCCATGCTCTTTAAATAGAGATCATGGAACAATCTAGAGTTAAGCCATGGATCAAGTGTTGGTAATACCAAGGAGAGAATGAACCATTGGATCACTTCATGTCGAAAACATATCGTGACTGTTGGATTGGAAGTAAAAAATGTACTTAATGAGGAAACACACTTTACCTAACTAGACCAAGTTATACTTAATTATTTCCTATGTGTCAGACTATGTTAACAATTTTATGTATCTTTTTCTATTCTAGTTCATCGAATCTAGTTTGATCTCAGTTTACATGGCTTGGTTCCATTTTTCAAAGCTATGGTCTCAACCTACATTAATTTGTGGATCAACTTCCTCCTCATCCACATAAGAAACATGCCTCACTCCAAAGGTGCATAAATAAACCATCTTATGGCTCTCATCAATCAGCCGATATAGGAAGACATAATGGTCTTATAGATCATCACAAGACATAATTGAATAGTCTCAAGCTTGATCATAGTGATAAATTTGTTAGTAAATCAAAAGTCTAGCATGCATAGGAATGAGGATCAATTAATTAACTTGGGTCATCAACTAGAGAGAAGATCCAAAAAGCGTTAGCTATACGGCATTCGGATTCATTAACCTCTATAAAATACTCAACCACAATTTTCTCAACTTGATTCGGACCTCAACACAACAATTTCACCACCGAGAGAGAAAATAGGGCAGAACCAAGACCCTCCTTGCTTAAATTCTTAATAGATGACCTAGAAATGCTTCTTGATACTATGTTTTTTGCAAAATCTACACAGTTAGACATAATAGATAGAACAAGAAGAAATGAACAAAAAAAATTGATCTCACACTCCCAACAACCATCCTAAAATAGATGGAGACTTTCTTTTGAATTCTTTGGCATCAGATGTATATGTTGTGTTCCTAGCTCAAATTTTTATTAATACAAATTCTTGTTTTGGTTAAAAAAAATGCCAAATGCCATCCAAACTCAAGAAAATTGCAATCTTATTATTTAATATAGCCAAAATTTCTAGAAGCATGGATGAGTACAAATAACTAAAATATTTTAAATTAGAAAAAATAAACAAACCTAAACTTCCAATTGCCAAAACTAACAATTTTCAAATCATACACATGAATCTTTGTGAGCTATATGGCGGGGGTTTCAATATGTCTCAAAGTGAAAGCTACAAATTATGAACAGGATGATGTGGACGAAACTATCCATGATTACATAATACATGTTAACCCCACCATAGTACATAGTATTGAAACTTAGTCCCATAAGTGCACACTTAGGGAACAAAAAAGATAATGTTTTCTTCTTTCGATCAAAGAATAATTTAAATGAAAAGAAGGTCAAGTCATTTAAATTTTCTATAGGATAGTATAAGAAAGATGGAAGATATAAATCAGTAATTTCAAAAAGGATTGAAATTATCTAAGTAGAAAAATGGAACTAACCTAAAGTCCTTGAGGGGAACCCATGTAGCCAGGCCAATGAACTCCCACCTGAAATTCCAAACTAGATATGTGTGGCATGGTCCCAAGGTAAAAAAATCAAACATTCAAGATATTTGAATGAAAAATAATTTTTTTCTACCGCCAATACAATGGAAAAAGAATAAGGAAATGACTAGTATCCCGTCTAAATGATTTTATAACATCCAAATCAGGTCAATCAAAGATAAATTACCAAATAGCTTATCAATACCTTATATCAGGGATTGAGAAACCTTATAATCCATTTTTTTTGCCATAATTGAATCTAGAATAACCTAGACAAACTAACCTAGGTTGAAAAGTATATGACTTCACCTCTGAGAAAACCAATATATGGACCTAGATCAGGTCAGTAATACCCAAGTAAAATGGGATTTTAATACACTGAGAGAGGATTGACGGCCCAAACCAATATTAGAAATAGCCAATGTCCAAATTTGGATCGGACTAGATAAATCCCTAAGGAACTCTATCAATTTTAGCAATACCCAGTGTCTAAAGTTGGAGCAATCTCAATAACCAAAATAATGAATTGAAAACATAGAAATATAGAAAAAAAAACAAAAAAACTCCAAATAAGAACCAGGCTAGAGGTATTACCTAGCCTCCAATTTGGAAAAATCCTTATCCGATCGGTCTCTCAATAGGAAAAAAAAGAAGATAACATGTTGTAATAGCATCCCTGATATCCTCTTAATGCTCATTAATTTATAATTTTGTTCATCTGTCGATTCTACTACAAAAATTTTATACATTTTTTCACCATTTGAAAAATATTTAAACTCCTAAAAGTACAAATGTTTGTGACAAAAACATCGAATGATACCTTATATCTGGCTTTGACAAACCTTATAGCCCAAATTTCATTTGCAATAATCAAATCTAGAGAAACCATGACTAAATAGAAACCCTCACTACATAACCCAGGTTGAACAATATACTATTTCACCTCTGAGAAAACCAATCTATGAACCCAGATCAGGCTGACAATGTCCAATTCAAATGAGATTTCCAATACTCGAAGAGAAGATGGAAGGCTACAAGCAATATTAGCAATACCCAATGTCCAAATTGGAATGAAATTGAAGGAATCCCTAAAAAACCAATCAATTAGCAATACCCAGTGTCCAAATTTGGAGCAACCTCAATGACCCAAATCAAGAATTTACAACACAAAAATAAAGAAAAAAAAAAAAAAAACCTACAAATAAGAATCAGGCTAGAGGCATTACTAAGTCTCCAATTTGGAAAACTCATTTATCCCATTGGTCTTGGATGGAAAAAAGGAGAAGAGCACGTTAGTAATGGTAGCCAGAGATCTTCTTAATGGCCTTCAACAAAAATTTTGTTCAATCTTCCGATTCTACTAAGACATTTAAAGAATCACCAATTTGAAAAAAATTGAACTCCGGAAAGTAGAAATCTTTCAGACAAAAACATTAAATGATACTTTTGGAAAAAAACACATATATGTTCAGAAAAACTACCGAAGTGATTTGATCCCCCATGTGAATCTCTTTCCCCTTTCAAAGAAGAAAGAGTAAGAATTTTCCTTCAAACAGGGAAAGAGCTAGCTTTCCAACGAAGGACATAAATAATCACTGTTTAACATTTTCCTCATGACAACATACCTAGATCTTCTAGGAGTTGTATGAAATTATAACAATTTTACATATCCACACCATAAATGCCATACATCTAAATCTATTAATTAGAAATAAATTTATTCTTTTGAACCATTCTTTCTTGATCAAATAGAAAGCATGCATCTGTAAATTTTTATTGATTTCACCATCCTTTTGGTGCAAAACATGGACTTAGTTACAATATTTCTTTCACGCTAGTTAACACTGAATTAGCCTGTACAAGAAGCTCAACAAATATATTTACAAATATGTTTTTTAAAAGAGAAGAAGTTTAAAGGGAACCTTTTAGGATCTTTCCAATTAAAAATAAATCATGAAAGCATTCCAACATCCAAAGAAAGAAATATACTTGTAGCCGTTTGACACAAATTACACTTAGTTTTGATGTCATTATGTTTATATCATTCCACTGAGCTAACCATTTCAATTTTTGTTGTTAATCAAGTAATAGTTTTGATCAAGAATTCCACCAGATTCCTTCAATCTCATACAGTGATTAATGCACCAAACATAGGTGTACCAACTTCAACGACTAGTATCATTTTACTGATGCTGGCATGTCAAAATCAATGTGATACAATTAAGTCACCTTTAAGTAGAATCTCATTGCAATTTCTGTACAAGGTTATCTCTCCTATCATTACTCATTCTAAAGTAAATAACTTTAGTGCTCACTGCTAAGACTTGGACCATAATTTGTAAGTATGATGTAGTTTTGTAGAACAAATCTTCCACAATAGCCTTAAGAAATGATGCAGATTGGTGTTGGACTGTTTGTCTTGCAAAATCTTGAATTGTGCATAAAACATTCACTCATACCAGTTATGGACATGCTCAGAAAAAGGTTTTGAGGTGGATTTTCACTTGCCTACTTGTAAGTTCCATTGGCTTCAAAGAAAGAAATTTTAGGACCTCCATAGTTTTCTATAGCCAAAAAAGAAAAATTCAGTACACTTGAAATCACTCTCATAGTGGACAAAATTTTGATCGGTTCCAGCATTATTTCGATGTTGAAATTCATGGCACAAGTTGATGCCTTTAGAAAATATCTGAGTATAGTACAAAATTTCATATTACCTTTGGCTTTCTTATTTATTCATAATAAATTATAGTGTGGTGAGTGCTTTTGAGGAAGCAAAATGCATCATCAATTGTCTTCTGTATTTTACGCAAGTATGGAGGCAAAAAGGTCACGCCCACAACTGGCTTATACATTTCGAAAATGTATTCTTGCAGTGAGTATCTCAGAGTTAAACTACTGGAGAATCATCATAAAAACCTCCTTTCAAGTAAAGTTAAGTAAAAGTGTATGTGTCGTTAAGAAAATATTTTTAAATTTCTTGATCATGCCTTACTTTATTCTCTCATTATTTTGTACATATAAATGCATAGGTATGATTCAATAGGGTGCGAAGATGGGATACATCTAAAAGAAAACAAATATTGATGAACAAGAATAGTATATGTTATCAACCATCTCATAAACAATTTGCTTCCACATTGGTGAAGAATTTTGAGGAATCAAAGCATACAAATTTCAAAATAAAAAAGAAATGAGAAGGAAACGAAGTTCAAAACCTTTAAAGTCTGTAATTGCTAATTTGGAAAGATTAATTTTAAACAACATTGCATAGTGGAAGTTTGTATGGAAATTAGAGATAAGTGAAAACTAATATACATGTACACAAGGAAAGAACATATTATGAAAATATTTTAAAGAAACTTGCAAAACTAACCTCAAATGTTGAACGCACACATGCTCGGTTTGTGCCATCTATAAGCTTTTCTTCCTTGTCAAACACAGCGGCTAGGATGGTACATCTCTTCTCAAATTGTTTATAAGTTTTGGATCACTACCAGTAAGGATAAGGTCATCAACATAAAGAACAAGAATGATAAGAGACGTACCCACTTTCTTGGTGTAGACAATATTGTTAGAATGATACCTACAAAAGCTAGTATCTAAAATGATAAGGTCATCAACATAAAGAACAAGAATGATAAGATACGTACCCACTTTCTTGGTGTAGACAATATTGTTAGAATGACACCTACAAAAGCTAGTATCTAAAATAAAGTTCTCCATTTTGGCAGACCAAGCCCTAGGGGCTTGATTGAGACCATAAAGGGATTTCTTAAGTCGACATATAGGGCTAGAGTCTTTTTTATAAATCGAGGAGGTTATTCCATATAGATTTCTTCATGCATGTCCCCATGCAAAAAGGCAGATTTAACATCCATATCATGGACTTCCCATTTGAAAGAGGCAGCAAGGGAAAGAACAAGGGGGATAGAGTTTAGTTTTGAAATAGGGGAGAAGGTTTCAATATAGTCAACTCATTCAACTTGTGAAGAACCCTTAACAGCAAGATGAGCTTTATGTTTATCAATTTTTCCATTTGGTCCATACTTCGTTTTGTAAACCCATTTTCATCTAACAAGTTTTCGTCCCTTTGGAAGAGGAACAAGATCCCATGTATCATTTTCCAATAATGAACGATATTCTTTATTCATAGCTACGTCCCAATCTGGATGGCTTGGAACTTTTGCAAAGGTGTGAGGATCATAATTCATTAAAGCTTGATCTAGTAAAGAAGAGGCTCTATCAAACTGAGAACATGTACGACATTGATCTGTAGGATCACCTGCAAGACCACCTGCTGCATCCCAAGTAGCACAAACCCATTTTGGAAGCTGAGGAGATGAAGGAAGATCCTAAGAAGGTGGGGGAGGATTTTCATCTTCGTTATCATCATCTAAAGAAGAAATATTATGAGAAGTAGAAGGGATAGAGAGAGGTTTCACATCCACCGAACTATGCTCGTAGCTCGATATATTTTGAGTAACCTTTACATCTCTTCTAATGATTACGTTTTTGGACTTAAGTGGAATAAGTATATATCCTTTGACATCTTCAGAATATCCAACAAGAATACATTTTTCAATCTTAGGTTCTAAGGCTTTATGTTTCTCATCGAGAATATGGGCCCATGCTTCACTTCCTAAAACATGAAAGTGACTTACATCTAGTTTAATTGAGCTCCATGCTTCTTCTAGAGTGGTATTCTTTAAAACCATAGTAGGAGGGTGATTTACTATGTAATTTGCACATTTTCTTTTCTTCTTCTCAAAAATTAAGACTAAGTCCTTTGAATTGAAGAATACAATTATCCATTTCCTTTAAGGTGTGATTCTTCTTTTCATCTACACCATTTTTCTTGTGAGTATATTGAACGATATGTTGCATTTGAATTCCATGCTTAGTGGAAAAGTTGATGAATTTGTTGTTAACATGTTCTCTACCATTATTAGATCTAAGCATAAGAATTTGGTGTCTAGATTGTTTCTCAACAAATGCCTTAAAGGTGAAGATCATGTTAAATACTTCAGTCTTGAGTTTTAAGAAGTATATTCAAGTGCATTTGGAGAAATCATCAATGAAACTTAAGAAATAGTTGTAGCTAGAGAGTGAAAGAACTGGAAGTGAACCACATAAATCACTATGCACAAGTTGTAAAGGGGTTGAGGCGTGCCAAGAGGAATGTTTTTCAAAACTATCACGATGATGTTTTCTGAGTACACATCCAGAACAAACACCATCTCTGCATGATACCATAGGAAGACCTGTCACCATATTTTCTTTACATATATTTTGAAGGGAGCAATATTTTAAGTGACCAAATCACTTATGCCAAAGTTTTCTCACTTCATCATTATGAGCAACAAATATTGAGGGAAGAGTTGATGACCCAAAGTTAATAAACTTATACAACCTTGTAGAATCATTAGCAATGGCAGTAGTTAAAGTCTGTCTAGGATCTCTTAAATCCTTAATTACAACTTCATGAGGTAAAAATTCAACAATTTTACCTTCACCTGAATGAGTTATCTGATATACAGATAGAAGCATGTAGGATAAGGCTGGAAGATATAATACATAATTGAATTGACCATTGTCTACATGAATAGTTACAGGCCCTACAACACTAAGAGATCTATCATCACCAACATATATATTTTTTGTGTTACAATCATTTAAAGAAGAAAACATGGCTTCTTTTTTTCCATGTGATAAGAAGCACCAGAAATAATGAACCACTCATGAGAATGAGAAGAAGAAGATACATTTAGTGCATAACTAGACCGAGATGCTTGATAACCACATGCAAAAAGTGTCATTCCTAAAGATGAAGTTGAATTTGAAGAATTCTCCAAATGGATGTTATGCTTCTTTATTGTTGCTTCCAAGGCATCCATCTTCTTAAAGCATTTGGATTCTTAGTGGCCATCTTGACTACAAAAGATGTAATTTCTATTAGCCTTCTTCCCTTTATTTTTATCTGCCTTATCATTTTGTTGAATTGATTTTTCATTTTGAGATTGAAATTGCTTAGGACCCTTGTTTGGTTTAGGGCCATTCTTTTTAGGATACTGCTTCTTAGGATTCTTTGAATTTGGTTGTCGTTGGGTGGCTAAGGCTTTCTTAGAAGAGTTTCCAAGATTAAGAAGGCCAAGATGTAAGAGTTTTTATTTTTCTCTTATTAAAGAATCACAATAGGCATCAAAAGAGGGGGGCTTGTTGTCTTGTCCTTGAGAAATAAATGCTTCTCTATTAGAATGAAAGGTGGAAACAAACACAGAGTACATTGGTCCCAACTTAGTAAGAATGGAATAGATAAGGGTACCATCTTCTTTCTTAACCTTAACACCTTCCAAGAGAAGTCTAAGTTTCTTGAACTTTGACAAAAAATATTCAATGGAAGAAAAATTATTGGGGTCCAATGTAAGTAACTCATTTTCAAGACGATGGGCTCTAATTACATTTTTAATTCCAAAAACTTTAGCAAGTTATTTCATTGCTTGCTTAGGGGTATCAAGTTCTATGATATGGAATCTAAGGTCTACAAAAATAGACATCCCTATTAACCCATGTTCTTGATCTTGCCTATTTTCCCATTTCGCTGTCTTATCTTCATATTTAGGTTTAGTTTCTTGGCCTGGGGCTATTCTGTAAAGACCTTTACTTCTAAGTAAATCCACAATGTAGGGCCACCATTGGACGTAGTTGGTGTTTTCAAGAATAACTTGGAATGGAATTTCCATTTTGATAGAAACTGAAGATGTATATGCTAAAACTAAGTTTTCCAATGGAAAGAGCTCAAAACATTAAGCTGATTAAACAAAAACGGCTCTGAAAATGGCTTCCGAATGAAGAAGTTATGGTTTTTTGAAAAAAAGTTGTTGAAGATGCCAACAAAGTGAGTCAATGTGTGGAAGTGAATGATAATGTTATATTTAAAAAAAATCCCCCCCCCCCCCCCCTCTCCAAAATTAAATCCAATTCGCTCACTTTAAAAAAGATTTTATGTGACGCACTTTTATAAGTAAGTGAAAGTCACTTTTACAATGGAACTTTATGAGCTACTCACTAAATTGTAGCTTAAATAATAGATAAAGAGACTTTAGAATTATAAGTGACTCACTATTTATAATGGGTGAGAACAATTTTACATAAAGTGACTTTAAAACATAAAATACGTGCGCCTTTTGGAAAAGTAAATCAACAAAAAGAATGAGTTGAACCCAAGACCTCTATTCTCATAAAGTAATTTTGGACCAAGTGAGCTAGTTTAAAAGGTTAGTAATTCAAAAAAGGAAGTGTTTTTTTTTTTTTTTTAGTCACTAAAGCTTTGGGGTGCATGCTTACTTGAAAAAGCTCTTTTTTCCTACAAAACAAAAAACCACACAACACAACATGGACATGCAACAAAAAACCAAACCTTATGGCTTAAAGTTAGCTTTCGTCGGAAACTAAATTTTTTCCTCAATGATTCTAATTTTCCAATACCACACTAAGGCACAGTGAAAAAGAGCATACACATGAGGAAAATCCTTCCTTTTTGCTTCTAATTTTCCCAGATCACATAGTGTCATGCAGCAAAGAGCATACGCAAAAATGAAAGGCATAGATTTGGTAATAAAATCCATAGAACTAAATAAACCAAAATAAACAAAGAGATGAATAACTAAAACTGAAGCTAAAGATTGTATACCTCCAAATCTTAAAAATGACATAGCTAGGTCTACAAGAAACCTTTTCGCATGAAACAAAATGGGTTCCTCATTGCAACATATGCTCATAACAAAATATAGCAGTCCTCTCAGCCCGAAAGCAGTCAGAAACAGTAGATCTAGGAAATGACAGTCAAATGCAATTGCACCAGCTTCGGATTTGGATCACCAATGGATGAGATCCCCAAATAGCTCTGATACCATGTAGGAATTTACAGGGTAAGTTCGTCACATAGAACACCAAAGGAAACCACTCACAAACAAATCATAAATCAATACATCAGTATTGTTAATGTGGTTAAAACCCCCTAAGAGGGAAACAGTCCATGGCCTGAGCCAATGCATCAACTTTAGGAAATTTATTAATAAAAGAAAGAAAGTTTACATAAGCTTCTCTCATGAATGGTTACACTACAAATGACCCTCCATGCTCTTTAAATAGAGATCATGGACCAATCTAGTGTTAAGCCATGGATCAAGTGTCAGTAATACTGAGGAGAGAATGAACCATCGGATCACATCATGTCTAGAACATATTGTGAGCATCGGATTGTAAGTAAAAAATGTACATAGTAAAGAAACGCACTTTAGCTAACTCTGTACTAGACCAAGTTATACTTAACTATTTCCTATGTGTCGGAATATCATAACAAGTTTATGTATCTTTTTCTATTCTAGCTCATCGAATCCAGTTTGATCTCAGTTTACATGGCTTGGTTCCAGTTTATGTGGCTTGGTTCCAGCTTTGAAAGCTATGGTCTCAACCTATATTAATTTGTGGATCAGCTTCATCCTCATCCACATAAGAAACATGCCTGACTCCAAGGGTGCATAAATAAACCATCTTATGGCACTCATCAATCAGCTGATATAGGAAGACACAATGGCCTTATAGATCATCACAAGACATGATCGAATACTCTCAAGCCTGATCATAGTGATAGATCTATTAGTAGATCAGAAGTCTAGCATGCACAAGAACGAGGATCAATTAATTAGCTTGGGTCCTCAACTAGAGAGAAGATCCAAAGAGTGTTAACTATGTGGCATTTTGATTGATTAACCTCTAGAAAATGCTCAACCACAATTTTCTCAACTTGATCCGGACCTCAACACAACAATTTCACCACCGAGAGAGAAAATAAGACAGAACCAAGACCCTGCTTGCTTAAATTCTTAATAGATGACCTAGAAATGCTTCTTAATACTATGTTTTTTGCGAAATCTACACAAATAGACATAATAGATAGAACAATAAGAAATGAAAAAAAAAAATTGATCTCACACTCCCAAGAACAGTCCTATTTTAGATGGAGACTTGCTTTTGAATTCTTTGGCATCAGATGTATATGTTGTGTTCCCAGCGCAAATTTGTATTAATACAAATTCTTGTTTTTGTTAAAAAAAATACCAGATGCCATCCAAACTCATAAAAATTGCAATCTTATTATTTACTATAGCCAAAATTGCTAGAAGCATCGATGAGTACAAATAACTAAAAGATTTTAAATTTGAATAAATAAACTAACCGGAAATTCCAATTTCCAAAACTGACAATTTCCAAATCATACACGTGAATCTTTGTGAGCTACATGGTGGGGGTTTCAATATGTCTGGAAGTGTAAGCTAAAAATTGTGAACAGGATGATGTGGGCATACGAAATTGTCCATGATTACATAATACATGTTACCCCCACCATAGTACATAGTATTGAAACTTAGTCTCATAAGTGCAGACTTAGGGAACAAAAAAAATAATGTTTTCTTCTTTCGATGAAAGAATAATTTAAATGAAAAGAAGTTCAAGTCATTTATATTTTCTATAGGATAGCATAAGAAAGATGGAAGATACAAATCAGTAATTTCAAAAAGATTGAAATTATCTAAGTAGAAAATGGAACCAACCTAAAGTCCTTCTAGGGAACCCATACGGCTAGGCCAATCAACTCCCACCTCAAATACTAGATATGTGTGACGTGGTTCCAAGGTAAAAAAATCAAACGTTCAAGATATTTGAATGAAAAACAATTTTTTTCTACTGCCAATACAATGGAAAAAGAATAAGGAAATGACCAGTATCTAGTCTGAATGATTTTATAACATCCAAGTCAGGTCAATCAAAGACAAATTTCCTAAACGAAGAACCATTTATGACCACAACATAGTTTAAGCACAATTTCACAATCTAAGAAAACCTTTATTACACCAAATAGCTTATCAATACCTTATATCAGGGATTGACAAACCTTATAACCCATTTTTCTTTTGCAATAATTGAATCTTGAGTATCCTTGATGAACTAACCTAGGTTGAAAGGTATATGATTTCACCTCTGAGAAAACAAATATATGGACCTAGTTTAGATCAGTAATACCCAATTCAAATGTGATTTCTAATACACTGAGAGAGGATTGAAGGCCCAAACCAATATTAGAAATACCCAATGTCCAAATTGGGATCAGACTAGATAAATCCCTAAGGAACTCGATCAATTTAGCAATACCCAGTGTCTAAATTTGGAGCAACCTCAATGACCAAAATAATGAAGTGGAAACACGGAAATATAGAAAAAATAAAACAAAAAACCTCCAAATAAGAACCGAGCTAGAGGTATTACCCAACCTCAAATTTGGAAAAATCCTTATCCCATCGGTCTCTCGATAGGAAAAATGAGAAGATAACATGTTATAATGGCATCCCTAGATCCTCTTAATGCTTATCAATTTATACTTTCGTTCATTTGTCAGTTCTACTACAACCATTTTATATAATATTTCACCATTTGAAAAATATTTGAACTCCTAAAAGTAGAAATGTTTGTGACAAAAACATCGAATAATACCTTATATCTGGCTTTGACAAACCTTATAGCCCAAATTTCATTTGTAATAATCAACTCTAGAGAAACCCTCACTACATAACCCAGGTTGAACAATATACAATTTCACCTCTGACAAAACCAATCTATGAAACCAGATCAGGCCGACAATATCCAATTCAAATGAGATTTCCAATACTCGAAGAGTAGATTGAAGGCTACAAGCAATATTCAATACCCAATGTCCAAATTGGAATGAAAATGAAAGAATCCCTAAAGAACCAATCCATTTTAGCAATACCTAATGTCCAAATTTGGATCAACCTCAATGACCCAAATCAAGAATTGAAAACACAAAAATATAGAAAAAAAAAACCTACAAATATGAATCAGGCTAGAGGCATCACTGTGTCTCCAATTTGGAAAACTCGTTATCCCATCGGTCTTTGGATAGGAAAAAGGAGAAGAGAACGTGTAGTAATGGTAGCCATGAGATCCTCTTAATGCTCTTCAACAAATACTTTTTTCATCTTTTGATTCTACTATATACATTTTATACCATCACCATTTCAAAAATATTTGAACTACGGAAAGTAGAAATCTTTCAGACAAAAACATCGAATGATACATTTCAGAAAAAAAACACACATATGTTCAGAAAACCTACCATTTGAAAAATATTTGAACTACAGAAAGTAGAAATCTTTCGAACAAAAACATGGAATGATACTTTTCGGAAAAAAAAGACACAAACACATATGTTCAGAAAACCTACCGAAGTGACTCGATCCGCCATGTGAATCTTTTTTCCCTTTCGAAGAAGAGAGAATAAGAATTTTCCTTCAACAGGGAAAGAGTTGGGTTTCCATTGAAAGGGCATCAAGCATCCACTGAGTTGGGTTTTTGAGGAGAGAGCATTAGTTTTCTATTTATATAGTTTTAATGAGGAAATATCAGTATTGTTTCAGTTATAATTATATCTTTAATCCAATAATGGAAAATATTTGAATCATCTAACATCTCATCGGACTGATCATAGCAAGACAAGCGTCACAATAGGGGAGTTGATTTCAGAGAGAAACTTCAGGAAAGCATAATAAAAAATTTCATTGTGGATCATCAATAAAAAAGTAACAATGTTGACATATACTTAAAAATATAATAATAATAAGAAATGTGGACAATCTAGTTCATAGAAAATATGTCTCAATCCACATCTTATGTAAATTATTTTATTGACAACTATATCTATATGATTATTATTGTTTAAAAAATTAATATATATATATATTATAAATATATATATATATATAATATTATATATAATTATATATATATATATATATATATATTATATATATATATAATATATATATATATTAAAAAAATTATGTATATATCATATAAAGTTTGAAAAAAATTAGTACTTATGGTTAATTTTTTTACATTTTGATCACCTTTTAGTTTTTTCCTCTCTTTTTTAAAGTAAATTTTCATTGAAAATCAACAAAATTTGAAATTTAATTTATGTATTCTACAAAGTATTCAAAAATATAATTTAAAAAATAAAAAATTACATATATATATGATGTGGCCCGTCCACACGGCCCCACGCCAGCTCACTCCCTCACGGTACTTCTGGATATTTACTATTGATTATGGTTGATTGTTAATCTTTTGGGTTCGATTTGGTAATGAATGCGAAGGTGATTCTTCATCTACCTCCTGGTACTTCATCCGTCCTCGCTGTGACACCTGTCCGCCTCGAGTTTGCTGAAACCCTAATTCTCCCGGTTGCCCTTTTCCCTTGTCAATTCGCGCTCATTGTCATTGTTCTCTGTTGTTTTCACTGCTCTGTGGTTTCTCTTCAAAGCTCGGCTCCGCCTCTGTGCTAAATGCCTGTATTTGACGATTCTATGTTGATTCTTTGAGGGTTTCTTGCTAAATGTCGAGGTTCGATGTTGTATTTATGCCTGCGTATCTGGTTCATGCGTTTCACTGGTAAGTTGTGGTTCTGTTCTTGGTTTTCTGTTGGCTTTTTCCGTGGCTATGCTCTGTCGACTAGTTGTATTTCTATATTGTGGTTTGTCTCGGCCAATGGCGTCACAATTTATGGTAAATATTAGTGTTGAGGGTTTCTGGTTACTCAGTTGGCAATTGTGCAGTTGGTGGTCTGCAACTCGGTCTTCTCCGGCTCTCGACTCGCGCTCAGGTAACTTAACTGGTTCCCTGCTATTTTTATTCATTCGCTTCTCAAACTGCAACTAACAAACTCGGCCCCTCCGTGGTCAGGGTTTCGTCTCGGCGAGTTGGGGTTCATCCACCTATAGGTAAGGCCTTCTCTCCTTAGCCATACTCGCTTTTCTACTATCTTATTCGTTTCTTAAACATATGCTTTACTCTCTGGTTCGAGGGTTCTGTCACGCAATCAAACCCTAACTTGTCTCTTTGCCGTTGTTACAGGTGACGGCTCCATGGCTCTTCACAAAGGTTTCGGTCGTTGGTTCTCCGGGTAGTTTTGTTCTCTTCCTTGGTTGTTTTCGTGGCTCTTAAGTTTGCTTGTATATGACTGTGTCGAGGGTCTGTATATTTAAATACTCTGGTGGCTTTTCTGCTGTTTGCTATAGTGTTGGCATCTGTATATTTGGTTGCTGTAGTGGTTGAGGGCTTGGGTTACTCCCACCCGTAGCCGTGGCTCATAGACTCTCTGTCGTTTCTGTTAGTTGGTGGTGTGGTTCATCGAACCCTCATCACGAGATCCGTTTTTGAAATATTTAATGATACAGGCGTGCAATGTAATATATATATATTTATTGGAATTTTGTAAAATTTCTGGTTAATTTCTGAGATGGTTTCTTACCCGGTTTCGACCATGGGTCGATATACTTCTCAGCTTTTTTGCCTTTCTCACATCTGTTGTCCACTCATCTTGATTTATCTTGTATTCTGGTTATTTGGAATATCGTCCTGTGTCTACTTGTAACGATATCTGTCATGCAATAATTTACATACGCTTGAATTTGTATTGTGACTCACGGTCACTATGTTTGCCTGTTGAATGATATATACAGAAAAATATTTGTATGGAAATATTTAACTACAGAGGACTCATGTATTTCGATTTTACATCTGTTTGTGCACAGAATATTTTGATGAAGGAAAATGTTTGACTTCTATTACTTTAATTCACTCTTTCTGTTACTTAGCTGCCGAACCCTTTCTGGGTTTTTGTTCTGTCCTTTTATATAGTAGGCACAGGTAGTTTGATAACTATAGGTAGTTATCTCTTTACAGTTTGTCGGACAGTTTCATTATTTCAGTTTTGTTTGGCAGTTAATACAACTTACTCTGCCTGTCTTCGTTTGTCTAATTTGTCTCTCTTGTCCCACAAAGGATTGTTGTTTACATTATTGGCTTTAATCTAATTTTAACAACTACATTTAACACCTATTGCTACAGTAAAGTAAAATGAATGAAATTAACCAACAGAAACTAAAAGCTGTAGTTGACTTTGGTAGAAAAATAAAAATAAAAATGTAAGAACTTGACAGACTTGCTATCCTTTGTCGAACTGTTTATCTTTCCCAATATTCTTCAGAAACTTTGTCCGCCCTATCTCGGTCTTCGCCCTGTCGACCAGATGCTCCTGCATCAGGCTGCCGGGGTAAAAGAGAGATCTCATGGCTCCGTTCCATGAGCTCCTCCACCGAGTAGCCTGCCTTCTGAATCTGTGATTCATCGAGCTAGGAATTGTCCTCCATTAGACGGTCCTTCCACTTGAAGAGATAACGTAGATACTCCTTTCTGCGCGTCTTCTTGGCCATCTGTGTGCTGATGATTCCTTCGATTTCATGAGTCTTAACCGATGGTAGCTGTTTCTTCCAAAGACTGCTCTCGAACTGGGTGTCCCGTTGTGGTTGTACCATGTTTTTGTCTTCTACCTGGGCATGATATGGAAACAGGTCTGCCACGTTGAATATGGGCGATATGCCTATATCAGGTGGCAGCTGAATATCATATGCATTCGTTGAAAACATGCGAAGAATTTTGCATGGGCCGATTTTCTTAAACTTCAGCTTGTTATACGTACCCAGGAAACCGTTCCCGACGCAAATGCGCAAGAACTTCGTCTCCAATCTCAAAATGTACCTCACGCCGTTTGATGTCTGCATGCTGTTTATATTTCTGCGTGTTGTCCTGTAATCTCAATTTAACTTTCTCGTGCAGTTTGCTCATCGCTTCGGCAAAATCTTCCCCGTCTGCACTCCTCCTTTCCAGCTGTCCTAAGTCACGTAATTCATGTACTCCCCGTAGATGCATACCATATACGATTTGGAATGGGCTCAGACTTGTGCTCCGATTAGGCGAATCATTATAAGCGAATTCTGCCTGGGCCAGAGCTAGATCCCACAATCGCGAGTTTTCCCCTGTCAAACTTCGCAATAAGTTGCCCAAACTCCTATTCACCACTTCCTTCTGTCCATCAGTCTGCGGGTGATACGCGGAATTGAAATTTAACTGTGTGCCCAGCTTTTTCCACAGGGTGCGCCAAAAATGCCCCGTAAATTTTACATCCCTGTCTGAAACTATAGTCTTTGGTAAGCCATGTAATCGAACTACTTCTGTGAAGAAGAGGTGTGCCACATTGGTGGCGTCACTAGTCTTCCAGCACAGAATGAAATGAGCCATATTGGAAAATCTATCCACCACCACCATCACGGAATCATAACCCCGCTACGTTCTAGGCAATCCTAGGACAAAGTCAATGCCGACTGAATCCCATGGTCTGCTTGGAACTGGTAGGGGGGTATATAACCCAGTATTCTGGCTGTGCCCTTTCGCCAGTTGACAAATTTTACACCTGGTTACATACCTCTGTACGTCCCGACTCATTTTCGGCCAGTAATAAAAATGTCCTAGCTGTTCCAATGTTTTATCAATGCCAAAATGTCCTGCTAAACCTCCGCTATGTTTCTCTTTCACTAGATTTTCCCTCATCGAACAATCTGGAATACATAGCTGTCCACCACGAAATAACAATCCTTCCTGCAAATTAAAATCCAGCCAAGGGCTTGTATTTCGTAAGACAGGATTTTGGCATGCCTCAAAGGCTTCCTTGAAATCCGCGTCCATCTGGTACAAATCCTTCAAATACTCAAACCCCATCACCTGTATGCCGCTTTCCTGTAAGAGCAAAGCTCTTCTGCTTAAAGCATCCACCACTTTGTTGGCTTGCCCACTTATATGCTTTAACACGAAGGTAAAACTTTGTAGGTACTCCACCCACTTGGCGTGCTTATGGTTCAATTTGTGCTGCTGTGTTATGTACTGTAACGCAGAATTATAAGAGAAGAAAACGAACTCATTACCTAGTAAGTAGTGCCTCCAATACTTCAAGGCTTGAACCACTGCATAGAATTCTTTGTCGTATGACGAATACTTCTGCCGGTTTTCATTTAGTTTCTCACTAAATAATGCCACTGGTCTGTCCTCTTGACTGAGTACAGCACCGATAGCTGTCCCGCTTGCATCACACCAAACCTGAAAAGGTTTGCTGAAATCGGGCAGCCTCAAGATTGGCCTCTCCGTTATTTTCCGCTTCAGAAGTTGAAAACTGTCTTCTGCCGCTTTAGTCCAGCAAAAAGGTTGACTAGCCTTTTTGATGGTCTCTAGCATTGGCGCACAGATGTCACTAAAATTCTTAATAAACTTTCTGTAAAAACTTGCTAAACCGTGAAGGCTACGTACCTCGAATAAACTCTTTGGGGACGGCCAACTCATGATCGCTGTGATCTTCTCTGGGTCCATTTTTAGCTCATTCTCCGCCACTACGAATCCCAGATAAATTAACTCCTTCTGTAGGAAAGTGCATTTCTTCAAATTTACCAGCAGTTTGTTCTGTTGCAGCTTCTCGAATACTCTTCGGATATGTTGAAGGTGTTCTCTTTTTGTCCTGCTAAAAATTAAAATATCGTCTAGATAGACTATCACGAATTTTCCAATAAATTCCTTTAACATTTCGTTCATCAGTCTCATAAAGGTACTTGGAGTGTTACTCAACCAAAACGGCATAACCAGCCATTCGTACAGTCCTTCGTTGGTCTTGAAGGCTGTCTTCCATTCGTCTCCTTCTCTAATTCTGATCTGATGGTACCCTCTTTTCAGATCGATTTTCATAAAATACGCTGCCCCACTAAGGCAATCCATCATGTCATCCATCCTAGGCAAGGGAAACCTGTAACGGATGGTGATCTTGTTGATAGCTCGCGAATCTGTACACATTCGCCACTCTCCACCCTTCTTGGGCGCAAGGACTGTAGGACTGCACAGGGGCTTAAACTCTCTCTGATCAGTCCCTTGTCCAACAATTCCTGTACTTGTTTGCGCACTTCTTCATTGTCCTTTGGACTCATTCTGTACGCTGCCTTGTTCGGTAAACTTGATCCCGGTATAAAATCGATATGATGGCTGATGCTCCTTTTAGGAGGTAACTTATCAGGTAACTCCTCAGCCACAATATCTTGAAATTCTTCTAACAACTCCTGTACTTCCTTAGGCAATTCTCTTTTCTCTAGGCTCAGTACTACTGGCTTCATCCTCCTCACAACTGCAAAATTTATTTTAGTTTCATCAATTTGCTTTATGAACTGTTTTCCTCCCAATAATAACACCTTCGTTCCACTTGATTCTGCTGAATCTTCCTCTTTGATGGGCACGAGTGTGTGTTTGACCCCATCCTTCGTAAACTTGTAACAATTCGTTTTTCCATCGTGTGTCACCCTCCTGTCATACTGCCATGGTCTTCCGAGCAGTATGTGGCACACGTCCATGGGCATAATATCGCAGACCACTGTATCGTGGTACTTGTCAACGCGAAACTCCACCTCGCATTGTTCGTCAACCAATAGCTGGTGGCCTTTCTGTAGCCACGACACCTTGTAAGGTGTGGGGTGCTTCAGCCGCTTCAACCCCAATTTTTCTACCATCTCAGTGGCAACCAAGTTATCCATACTCCCGCTGTCTATTATCACCTTGCAGCATTTCCCATGCGATTTACAAACTGTCCGAAACAGTGACTTCCATTGTGTCGGTTCAGACACTTCCTTGGTTTGCTTTAACAGAACTTTATTCAAAAGCAATGCCTCTCCCGTTTCCGCCACATCTTCCACTTCCCGTGGTTGCGCTTCAGCTTCTTCCGGCTGAACCATATATGTCCCTCTCTAACCCGTCTTCTCTACTCATGGGCATTCAAAGGATCGATGTCCACATTTTTGACACCTGTAGCACTGGAAACCAGTTCCTCTTCCGCGGCCATTCTCTCGTCCTCGCTGATATGACCGACCTCCTCTAGTGCTGTCTCCTTTGTCTGTTGCCCCTGAAGTTTTTGAGCTGCTGCCTTCTTCACTGTTCGCAACACTCTTTCCTCTTCCGTAGGACTGTCCTCGTCCTCTACCATTTCCTCTTCATCTCCTATTATTCTGCTTTCTATTAATTTTCTCCTCAGCCTTCACAGCACTCTGAAAGGCTTCTTCAATACTTCTGGGAGAAAGAATGCTAATTTCATCCAGGATCTCCATCCTCAAACCGTTGACATACCGTGCTTTCTTTTCTGGAGTCTCATCCGTGTAACCAGCACGTAGATTTACCTGGTAGAACTCTTCCGTGTACTCTTTGACAATCATACCCTTCTGTCTCAAATTCTGCACTCTCCGACATAGTTCAACCTGGTAATCTTTCGACAGAAATCTGCCCTTCAGTTTCGCTACCATCCTCGCCCAGTTTCGTATGGGTAATTTATTCAGTCTTTTTCTGTCTGCCTGGACATTATCCCACCATAATAGGGCATGTCCATTTAACTTAGTAGCAGTGAACTTGACTTTCTTATCCTCCTTAACTTCTTCACTCTCAAAGTATTTATCCAGTTCGCTTATCCAATCTAGTAGGATATCAGCAGACAGACTACCATCATAATTTGAAATTTCTATCTTTGGCTTGCTGCTAGCCAATAAGATTGAACGCGGCAGTCTTAATTCTGGAGCTTCTTCATCAGAAGCTTCTGCAGCAGCTACTGCTTCTTCCTCACTTTCATCTCCCAATTCTGGGTCTCTTTGTCTACTCGCTTCCACTGCTTCCAAGCGAGCTGTAAGAACTCTAATCTGTTCTCTTAATCCTTCATCTGCTCCCCTTCGTGCACCTCTCCCACACCCTCGTCTTGGCGCTTGTCCTTCTGCCATCTTCCTCTAAATAATGAATGTGAATAAAATAAAAAAACTGCTCTGATACCAATTGATGTGGCCCGTCCACACGGCCCCACGCCAGCTCACTCCCTCACGGTACTTCTGGATATTTACTATTGATTATGGTTGATTGTTAATCTTTTGGGTTCGATTTGGTAATGAATGCGAAGGTGATTTTTCATCTACCTCCTGGTACTTCGTCCGTCCTCGCTGTGACACCTGTCCGCCTCGAGTTTGTTGAAACCCTAATTCTCCAAGTTGCCCTTTTCCCTTGTCAATTCGCGCTCATTGTCATTGTTCTCTGTTGTTTTCCCTGCTCTGTGGTTTCTCTTCGAAGCTCGGCTCCGTCTCTGTGCTAAATGCCTGTATTTGACGATTCTATGCTGATTCTCTGAGGGTTTCTTGCTAAATGTCGAGGTTCGATGCTATATTTATGCCTGCGTATCTGGTTCATGTGTTTCATTGGTAAGTTGTGGTTCTGTTCTTGGTTTTCTGTTGGCTTTTTCCGTGGCTATGCTCTGTCGACTGGTTGTCTTTCTGTATTGTGGTTTGTCTCGACCAATGGCGTCGCAATTTATGGTAAATCTTAGTGTTGAGGGTTTATGGTTGCTCAGTTGGCAATTGTGCAGTTGGTGGTCTGCAACTCGGTGTTCTCCGGCTCTCGACTCGCGCTCATGTAACTTAACTGGTTCCCTGCTATTTTTATTCGTTCGCTTCTCAAACTGCAACTAACAAACTCGGCCCCTCCGTGGTCAGGGTTTCGTCTCGGCGAGTTGGGGTTCGTCCACCTACAGGTAAGGCCTTCTCTCCTTAGCCATACTCGCTTTTCTGTTATCTTATTCGTTTCTTAAACATATGCTTTACCCTCTGGTTCGAGGGTTCTGTCACGCAATCAAACCCTAACTTGTCTCTTTGCCGTTGTTACAAGTGACGGCTCCGTGGCTCTTCACACAGGTTTCGGTCGTTGGTTCTCCGGGTAGCTCTGTTCTCTTCCTTAGTTGTTTTCGTGGCTCTTAAGTTTGCCTGTATATGACTGTGTCGAGGGTCTGTATATTTAAATACTCTGGTGGCTTTTCTGTTGTTTGCTATAGTGTTGGCGTCTGTATATTTGGTTGTTGTAGTGGTTGAGGGCTTGGGTTACTCCCACCCGTAGCCGTGGCTCATAGACTCTCTGTCGTTTCTGTTAGTGGGTGGTGTGGTTCATTAAACCCTCATCACGAGATTCGTTTGTGAAATATTTAATGATACAGGCTTGCAATGTAATATATATATTTATTGGAATTTTGTAAAGTTTCGTGGTTAATTTCTGAGATGGTTTCTTACCCGGTTTCGACCGTGGGTCGATATACCTCTCGGCTTGTTCGCCTTTCTCATGTCTGCTGTCCACTCGTCTTGGTTTATCTTGTATTCTGGTTATTTGGAATATCGTCCTGTGTCTACCTGTAACGATATCTGTCATGCAATAATTTACATACGCTTGAATTTGTATTGTGACTCACGGTCACTATGTTTGCCTGTTGAATGATATATACAGAAAAATATTTGTATGGAAATCTTTAACTACAGAGGACTCATGTATTTCGATTTTACATCTGTTTGTGCACAAAATATTTTGATGAAGGAAAATGTTTGACTTCTATTACTTTAATTCACTCTTTCGGTTACTTAGCTTTCGAACCCTTTCTGGGTTTTTGTTCTGTCCTTTTATACAATAGGCACAGGTAGTTTGATAACTGTAGGTAGTTATCTCTTTACAGTTTGTCAGACAGTTTCATTATTTCATTTTTGTTTGGCAGTTAATACAACTTACTCTACCTGTCTCCGTTTGTCTAATTTGTCTCTCTGGTCCCACAAAGGATTGATGTTTACATTATTGGCTTTAATCTAATTTTAACAACTACATTTAACACCTATCGCTACAGTAAAGTAAAATGAATGAAATTAACCAACAGAAACTAAAAGTTGTAGTTGACTTTGGTAGAAAAATAAAAATAAAAATGTAAGAACTTGACAGACTTGCTGTCCTTTGTCGAACTCTTTATCTTTCCCAATCTTCTTCAGAAACTTTGTCCGCCTTGTCTCGGTCTTCGCCCTGTAGACCAGATGTTCCTGCATCAATATAGAAAAAAACACTACAAATTCATCAAGATTTATAAAGATAAAAAGATGAAATATTTTTTCAAATTTTATATTTAAAAACTCAAGAAATTTAACCTCTACCTACTCATATTAAATCCATACTTACTATAAATATATACGAATTTTTAATTAAAAAATAATAAATAAATATTAACTAAATTATAAATTTTTTAATTAGAAAACTAATAATAGATATAGCCAAATTATAAATGGATATGTATTAAAAATTACATATAAATTAAAAAGTATAATAATTCTATTTAGAAATAAGATCATTCACCTTGTAATAGGTAATTTGTTACATAAGGCATTATTTCATGATATATCTTCCAAACTATTAATATTATTAGTTGTAGCATAATAATTTTTTTAAATAAATTAATTCACCGTAATAATTTTTTAAATAAATTATTAACCGTATATAATTATTTAATTATTATTTATTTTTATGTCCGGTATTCCGGTAATTAAATTATGATTTATTAAATAGATATCAAGCACCCCAACTTGAATCAGTATTATTGAGACTTTCCTTTTAAACCTCTGATCAAATTTTATCGACGTTGGTAACAAAATTTCTTCCATTTTTGCACACTATCAATCTCTCAGAAGCATCTATATCTCTAAAGCATTTCCTCGAGAAGGTTTTGAAGAATTATTAAGGAGACATGATCATGTGGTAAAACAGCCACCCGTTGTACAGGAAAATCACATCTGGCAGCAAGAGAACCGGTCAGGGTGGAATGATTTCGTAATTTTCTTTAAATGAAGAAATTATGTCAGCAATAGAGCACTTAAAATTTTCAAGTATAT
>APFE031746556.1:18111-43232 GCA_000404065.3 Pinus taeda | reverse complement strand
GAAGAGCAGAGGTATGGGGCTTGACAAAGAGGACAATGTGGCTATTGATGAGGCCACATAGACTGCAGATAGTCAAGGTGACAAATTTCAGTGTAACAGGTATAAAGGAGTAAATTGGCATGGTAATTGCAGTACAAGGTTGAGTTTGAAGATCCTGGTTTGCAGGCTACGGGCAGCCTGTCATCAAGTGGTATCAGAGCTAGAATGCTCAGCTGAATATGTTTGTTTTTGTTAGAACTGAAGTGTGGTGAACAACTGAAAAGAAGATCAGAATTTTTTGCAGCATACACAATTGCAGTGGAGAGGATTGCAGAGAAGACGAGATCTTAGAGGTAAGATGATTTTTTGAAATTTATCTGAAATTTGTTTATGGTTGCAGAGGAGTGGCACTGAAACTGAAGAATCCAATAAGGAATTGGATAGAGAAAACAAATGAAGTGTCATCAGAAGAGAGTGGGAGATTGCAGAAGCCTAGAAGGAGCAAAGGTGTTGCTGAGGAAGAGGTTCCAGACGGAGGACCTGTGCTTACCAAAAGACTAAGTGAGGAGGGCTTAGTGAGCTAAGGTTGCAGCTAGGAGGACTAGCTGTTGCAGAGGCTTGTTGCAAAGGAGCTCCTGAAGAAAGAACGAGAAGAAGATGACTACTAATAGTCATAGCAGAGGTTCAAAAAAAAGCCACACTAGAGGACATAAGAAAGAGGATGCCAAGGTAAATGGGACTGTAAATGATGATGTGATGCTTCTACAATTCTACAAAGAAATTTCACTGCTGGAATACTGGTTGGAGAATCTAGGATATGACAGGGAAAATGCAGCAGATGGAAGAGTTCAATACAGTGAACAAGTACAGGAAATTTCCATGGGAGCACAGGACGGTAAGAAGGTGAGACTAGCTGACAGTCTCATGGGAAATACAAATCAACATGCTGAAATATTTCCAGAGAAAGCTGAGGAGAAGGTGAGTGAAAAAAATTTGGGGCCGGAAGAAGACTTGAAGCTGCAAAGAGAAAAGTTGGTGACTGAATCGACAAATAAGACCAGTGGGTCTTGTGATTTTAATGTTAACAATTTGATTGTGTTTACAGGTGATGAGCCAAAGGATGTTGCAGAGGGGCAGGAAGCTTGGGTGGCAACAAAATCTATGGCGGCAGCTGAATTAACAAAAATTGGGAACAACAACAACAAGCTGGACATAGAAATTGAAGAAATATGGCAGCTGATGATACAACAATCAAATTGGAGGAAAATAGAAATAGCAGCAAGCAAGATCAATCAGAACTTGAACCTGATTGATAGAAAGAAGAAGATGGAGGAAAGGACAACAGAAATGCAGTGGCAGCAAAGGAATAAAGCATTTGGACGGTTACAGAACAAAGGATGGGATCCAGGCACATGATCAGGAGATCATGCTTAATTTTAAGGTTGGGTGTATGATGCAGGAGCATCAAGCCCATTTTCATTTGTAAATATGGAATAAAGATGGGGTGTGATAAATTTAGTATTTTGTTAGGATTTGGATAGGATTGCTTTGATTTTTTAGTTAAAATTTAGGATAAAGTTTCCATCTTTATATCATTGTGTAAAAAGGAAAAATCGTGCTTTTTCTAAGAGATAAGCTTGATCTAGATATCCATTATTATTATAAATAAAGATTCCACTGAGCTCTCATCTCAGAGAGAGAGAGAGGGCGATGCCAAAAGTATTGTGATAAAAAATTCCCTCTCGGTGTTCTCATGAATCATCGATTTCTTGTATAGTCTATTATGCTTTGTATTGAGTTGTATACGCATGATACTTTATTGTTTATGGGCAGTTTGGTTGTTTCGTTGTAGTGAAGATATATGTTTACTGTCACTGTAACATGCTGAATTGAGAGCTGGGTTAATTTATTTTTACTGTGTTTATTTTTCAAGATGGTAATTTAAGACTGTGTGGATTGTCAAGTTATATGATCGAATGGTAATGTTTATTGATTTTCCGTGCGCTGCCTCTATAAACCTATACGCTGCACCCATAAAATTAATACAGTGCGGGTTTGGTAACAGTACGCAATTGGTGTGAATTGCGTTGCTTGCAAGAAGACTGCGTGAATTTGATTGACAACGTCCCTGCCTTTCCAGATTGAGGTTCACCTGCGCAGCTCGATGATTCCAGATTTTCACCGGTGTCATATATATATATGACTGGCATTAATTTTGGCAGCGTATTGCTTTTGTGTATGAGCGAACTGAGTGTTAAATTTCCGGAGCCAAGGAGTGTATGGGATGCGTTGTGTATATGTATAAACAGTGTTTAAATCCCGGAGGAGAGGAGCGCGCGATTTAAACATAAGATGTTGAGGGCTGAGATTGCATGTTGACCGAAATTCATATATACAATTATGCCGCCTCTGTCTTTTGTTTTAAACATACCATCCAAGGACACGTTCTGTGAACAAGAAGACTGTTTTGATGGATGTCCAAAAGATTATAAGACGCTGTCTGTGTGCATGGAGCAGAGGAGCACGTGATTAAACTGAGACAAGTATGGAGCTGGACGCGTAGAGCGTGTAGTGCCATTATAACTGTGGGTATAAAGGAGTAAATTGGCATGGTAATTGCAGTACAAGGTTGAGTTTGAAGATCCTGGTTTGCAGGCTACGGGCAACCTCTCATCAAGTGGTATCACTGCTAGAATGCTCAGCTGAATATGTTTGTTTTTTTTAGAACTGAAGTGTGGTGAATGACTGAAAAGAAGATCGGAATTTTTTTGCAGCATACACAATTGCAGTGGAGAGGATTGCAGAGAAGACGAGATCTTAGAGGTAAGATGATTTTTTAAAATTTATCTGAAATTTGTTTATGGTTGCAAAGGAGTGGCACTGAACCTGAAGAATCCAATAAGGAATTGGATAGAGAGAACAACTGAAGTGTTCTCAGAAGAGAGTGGGAGATTGCAGAAGCCTAGAAGGAGCAAAGGTGTTGCTCAGGAAGAGGTTCCAGACGGAGGACCTGTGCTTACCAAAAGACTAAGTGAGGAGGTCTTAGTGAAGTAAGATTCTAGCTAGGAGGACTAGTTGTTGGAGAGGCTTGTTGCAAAGGAGCTCCTGAAGAAAGAATGAGAAGAAGATGACTACTAATAGTCATAGCAGAGGTTCAGCAAAAAGCCACACTAGAGGACATAAGAAAGAGGATGCCAAGATAAATGGGACTGTAAATGATGATGTGATGCTTCAACAATGCTACAAAGAAATTTCACTGCTGGAATACTGGTTGGAGAATCTAAGATATGACAGGGAAAATGCAGTAGATGGAAGAGTTCAATACAGTGAACAAGTACAGGAAATTGCCATGGAAGCATGGGATGGTAAGAAGGTGAGACTAGCTGACAGTCTCATGGTAAATACAAATCAACATGCTCAAATATTGCCAGAGAAAGCTGAGGAGAAAGCGAGTGAAAAAAATTTCGGTCCGGAAAAAGACTTGAAGCTGCAGAGAGAAAAGTTGGTGACTGAATCGACAAATAAGACGAGTGGGTCTTGTGATTTTAATGCTAACAATTTGATTGTGTTTACAGGTGATGAGCCAAAGGATGTTGCAGAGGGGCAGGAAGCTTGGGAGGCAGCAAAATCTATGGCGGCAGCTGAATTAACAAAAATTGGGAGCAACAACAACAAGTTGGACATAGAAATTGAAGAAATATGGCAGCTGATGATACAACAATCAAATTGGAGAAAAAAAGAAATAACAGCAAGCAAGATCAATCAGAACTTTAACCTGATTGACAGAAAGAAGAAGATGGAGGAAAGGACAACTGAAATGCAGCAGCAGCAAAGGAATAAAGCATTTCGACGGTTGCAGAACAAAGTATGGGATCCAGGCACATGATCAGGAGATCATGGTTAATTTTAAGGTTGGGTGTATGATGCAGGAGCATCAAGCCCGTTTTCATTTGTAAATATGGAATAAAGATGGGGTGTGATAATTTTAGTATTTTGTTAGGATTGGGATAGGATTGCTATGATTTTTCAGTTAAAATTTAGCATAAAGCTAAAATCTTTATATCATTGTGTAAAAAGGAAAAATCGTGCTTTTTCTAAGAGATAAGCTTGATCTAGATATCCATTATTATTATAAATAAAGATTCCACTGAGCTCTCATCTCAGAGAGAGAGAGAGGGCGATGCCAAAAGTATTGTGATAAAAAATTCCCTCTCAGTGTTCTCATGAATCATCGATTTCTTGTATAGTCCATAATGCTGTGGATTGAGTTGTATACGCATGATACTTTATTGTTTATGGGCAGTTTGGTTGTTTCGTTGTAGTGAAGATATATGGTTACTGTCACTGCAACATGGTGAATTGAGAGCTGGGTTAATTTATTTTTACTGTGTTTATTTTTGAAGATGGTAATTTAAGACTGTGTGGATTGTCAAGTTATATGGTCGAATGGTAATGTTTATTTATTTTCTGTGCGCTGCCTCTATAAACCAATATGCTGCACCCATAAAATTAATACAATGTGGGTTTGGTAACAGTATGCAATTGGTGTGAATTGCGTTGCTTGTAAGAAGACTGCGTGAATTTGATTGACAACGTCCTTGCCTTTCCAGATTGAGGTTCACCTGCGCAGCTCGATGATTCCATATTTTCACCGGTGTCATATATATATATATATATATATATATATGACTGGCATTAATTTTGGCAGCGTATTTCTTCTGTATATGAGCGAACTGAGTGTTAAATTCCGGAGCCGAGGAGCGTATGGGATGTGCTGTGTATATGTATAAACAATGTTTAAATCCCGGAGGAGAGGAGCGCGCGATTTAAACATAAGCTGCTGAGGGTTGAGTTTGCATGTTGACCGAAATTCATATATACAATTATGCCGCCTTTGTCTTTTGATTTAAACATACCATCCGAGGAGGCGCGTTCTGTGAACAAGAAGACTGTTTTGATGGATGTCTAAAGATTATAAGACGTTGTCTGTGTGCATGGGGCAGAGGAGCACGTGATTAAACTGAGACAAGTATGGAGCTGAACGCCTGGAGCGCATAGTGCCATTATAACTGTGGGTATAAAGGAGTAAATTGGCATGGTAATTGCAATACAAGGTTGAGTTTGAAGATCCCGGTTTGCAGGCTACGGGCAGCCTGTCATCAAGTGGTATCAGAGCTAGAATGCTCAGCTGAATATGTTTGTTTTTTTTAGAACTGAAGTGTGGTGAATAAGTTAAAAGAAGATCAGAATTTTTTGCGGCATAAACAATTGTAGTGGAGAGGATTGCAGAGAAGACAAGATCTTAGAGGTAAGATGATTTTTTGAAATTTATCTGAAATTTGTTTATGGTTGCAGAGGAGTGGCACTGAACCTGAAGAATCGAATAAGGAATTGGATAGAGAGAACAACTGAAGTGTCCTCAGAAGAGAGTGGGAGATTGCAGAAGCCTAGAAGGAGCAAAGGTGTTGCTGAGGAAGAGGTTCCAGATGGAGGACCTGTGCTTACCAAAAGACTAAGTGAGGAGGGCTTAGTGAGGTAAGATTGTAGCTAGGAGGACTAGCTGTTGTAGAGGCTTGTTGCAAAGGAGATCGTGAAGAAAGAATGAGAAGAAGATGACTACTAATAGTCATAGCAGAGGTTTAGCAAAAAGCCACACTAGAGGACATAAGAAAGAGGATGCCAAGATAAATGGGACTGTAAATGATGATGTGATGCTTCAACAATGCTACAAAGAAATTTCACTGCTGGAATACTGGTTGGAGAATCCAGGATATGACAGGGAAAATGCAGCAGATGGAAGAGTTCAATACAGTGAACAAGTACAGGAAATTGCCATGGGAGCA
Organism: Pinus taeda; assembly: GCA_000404065.3. Lineage (NCBI taxonomy): Eukaryota > Viridiplantae > Streptophyta > Pinopsida > Pinales > Pinaceae > Pinus > Pinus taeda. Next base: position 37,410 of record APFE031746556.1, on the reverse strand, counting down.
CATGACGGTAAGAAGGTGAGACTAGCTGACAATCTCATGGTAAATACAAATTAACATGCTGAAATATTGCCAGAGAAAGCTGAGGAGAAAGCAAGTGAAAAATTTTTGGGGCCGGAAAAAGACTTGAAGCTGCAAAGAGAAAAGTTGGTGACTGAATAGACAAATAAGACCAGTGGGTCTTGTGATTTTAATGCTAACAATTTGATTGTGTTTACAGGGGATGAGCCAAAGGATGTTGCAGAGGGGCAGGAAGCTTGGGAGGAAGAAAAATCTATGGCGGCAGCTGAATTAACAAAAATTGGGAACAACAACAGCAAGCTGGACATAGAAATTGAAGAAATATGGCAGCTGATGATCCAGCAATCAAATTGGAGGAAAATAGAAATAGCAGCAAGCAAGATCAATCAGAACTTGAACCTGATTGACAGAAAGAAGAAGATGGAGGAAAGGACAACAGAAATGTAGCGGCAATAAAGGAATGAAGCATTTGGACGGTTGCAGAACAAAGTATGGGATCCAGGCACATAATCAGGAGATCATGATTAGTTTTAAGGTTGGGTGTGATGTAGGAGCATCAAGCCAGTTTTTTCATATGTAAATATAGAATAAAGAGGGGGTGTGGTAATTTTAGATATTTTGTGGTAAATATTATTTTTTCTAAAAGAATATGAGAGAATAATTAGGAAAAAAAGATTGGGATAGTATTGCTATGATTTTTCCCAGTTAAAATTAGGAGAAAAGCTTCCAGCTTGAAGTCATTGTGTGAAAAGGAAAAATCTTGCTTTTCCTAAAAGATAAAGCCTTATCTATCTTTTATGTACATATCCATTTATTATTATAAATTAATGAAGAGTCCGAGCTCTCATTTCAGGTAGCAGAGAGAGGGGAGGCGTGCCAGAAGCATTACTAATGAAAATTCCTCTCTCGGTATTTGTAAGAATTTCATGGATTTCTGTTACTGAAAATGCATGTATTTTATAATTTCATTTACTGTGTATGGAAAAGGCTTGAACGCCTGTTTATCTCAGCTGGTATTTACTGTTTGCATGAAATTTAACTTTTTAATCGCTGGATATGCCATCGTTTAATATCTGACAGTGCCGAGGCCAATTGAATGAGGGATAGTAAACCTGCGTGTTTTATATGAGGATTTTGTCAATTGTTATATAAGTGGGTTAATCTTATGACTGTGCGCGGATTTAATAAATGGTTATATACGTTTTTTCCTTCTCAACTATCTCCTTATCTGGAGCGGGTTTCCATTAATAGTTTTTAAATGTTTAAATGAGGATGTGTACAGCGAGAGAAGCTGTGGAAAAGATTCCATTGTAATTGCTGAGCGCATATTTACACATATATAAACCTGTGATATGTATATACCTGTAGGCGCACCCGAATGCAGACAATAAAGCCGTGAACAGGATGAATTGATGTCTCGTATGCCAGTGTATGTTTCCACATCGAATTGCTTGATTGATGAACAGGTTGTTATAGTGTAGGTTGGTCTTGGAATAGACCACACCATTGTTGGACCGAAAGAGAGCGTATTCCTGTTGCATGTTGAGAATTATGCGGACACTTCCATATATTTTGTGTGTATTCACATGAGCGTGGCCGGGGTTCATAATATGCTGCATGGGTTGCATTTATATATATATATATAATTAACCTGTGTTTAATTTTGGGCAGAGGAGCGCGTGGGTTCTAATATTTTTTCCCTGTTTGCATGGTGACGGGAAGGTGTGTTTAAGCTGAGGTACATGCATTATATATCAGTTTTTTGTATTGTTAGAGAAATACTATGGTGTTGTGCGTACTTATGTGAATTATGGTGCTGGCAATGGCAGAGCTATTTGCCGAGGTTTGATTGTGGTTGAAATTTGATTATATGTTGAGAATAGATTTTTAATCTTTATGGTTATCGAAGATCCTGGTTTGCAGTCTACCGCCAGCCTGCCATCATTTATCGTCCTGCGCTCTCTTCCAATTGCCTGGAGTGGTGAGACTATCCTTCGGTTGGTTAGTTAGGTGGTTGGCCCACTCGTGTAGAGCTTCAAGCTACTGCCATTTACTTTGCCCAGGAAAGGCTCTCCATTCAGCTTGGCAAGTTGGACTGCGCCTCCATCTGTGACTTCTTTAACTACATAGGGTCCTAGCTAGTGCATTCGGAGCTTTCCAGGGAATTTCTTGAACTTGCTATCGTATAGTAATACTAGATCATTTTCTTTGAATGTGCACATATTGATATGACAATCATGCCAAGACTTTTCCTGCTGCTTTTGTACTTGCTGATGGAATCCTGCAAAAAACCGTTCCTCCTCAAGTTCTTCCAGTTGCGTGATCCTCTCTTCCAAAGCCACGTGGCCTTCCATCCATGTCGTCGCTGCTATTCGCAAACTAGGTACAATGTACTCCATTAGCATGATGACTTCCCGGCCATAGACTAACCAGAAAGGTGTCTAGCTCGTCAACTTCTTGCACGTTGTTCGATATGGCCATAGCATAGTAGGTATGCACAAATCCTAATTGTTTCACTACGCATTACATACCTTTGTCAACGCAATCTCCAAAATCTTGTTAAAAGCTTCAATGGTCTGATTTTCTTACAGATGGTACGGTGTACTTTGTTGATGATATATTTGGAACTCCTCAGTGAGCGTGCTGATAGTCTCATTCAGGAAGTGCGTGCCGCAGTTTCTCATTAGAATTTTTGACAACCAAACCACATTAACACATTTTCAAAAAACAATATTGCAGTTGTAGCGGCTATGTAGTCCTTAATCGGTTGTGCTTCCACCCATCGGGTCAAGTATTCTATTGCGGTGATGATATAGCATGCTCCTGTCTTTCCTTGAGGTGTGATGGGCCCCACAAAGTCAATCACCCATTTTTCAAACCATTGTAGTGTCATCTGTGGCTTGAGTGGCATTTCATCCCTCCACGATGGTTTCCCAGTCTATTGACATACATCGCAGGCTCGACAATATGCTTTTGAATCTTGATGTAAAGTTGGTCACCATAGTCCAGTTTGAAGAATCTTCTATGCTATGGCACATCTCGCTTAATGTCCTCCTGCAACCCTCCAATGTGCCTTCACAAGGATCTGTCCTCGCTTGAATTCAGGTACATATCTACATAATATTTCATCATTGCCATTTTGTAGAGATCCCCTGCAATAACAGTAAATTCTACTGCGCGTATCACCAATTCTTTCTTCTGTTGAATGGAATATCCATGCGGTACAGTTCTTGTGGTTAAGAGGTGGATTATATCCTCAAAGTGGCCATCCACAACATGTATTGCATAAAGCTGTGCATCAGGTAGTCCTTCCTCTATGTTTGTGGGCTTTTCACCATTCTCAATTCGGGACAGGTGATCTGGGCTTGCTTTTAGACATCCCTAATCAGTTGCCAAGTGTGTGGTGCAAGAGTGTAGTAGGATGGGAAAGGTGTTCCAAGTGCATCATCATCGTCAAATAGGTGGAACACAAACAAATAATGGGTAGAAGTGGAAATCTTCTCTTTGCTATGGTGGAGGCCCATGGCTCTCAGCGATCACCCTACATATGCCAATATGACGTTTTGGAGGGCTTTGACCCAGTATAGGGAGACAAAACCCAATATGAAGACCCAACTCCAGTCCTGTATAAGATCCATTGCATTCCCTCACCTTCCAGCACAACCAAACATTAGTGCAATTGAGTAAATGAGCTTACAGATCATGGATCAAAGTGGGAACTTCATAGTGGCATGCCCTTCAATAGTGGGCTTTAAAAAATACAAGTGTCTTGAATTTCAAGAAGAATTTTAACCAAGGAACTTATTATGTGGTTTCAACCTTTAAAAAAGCGTGACATGTCCATGGTACATCCATCCAATGGTAGGTGGCATGTGAAATAATAAGAGAAGCCCACACTTGGGTATATGAATGTAGGAGGGAGAAATCGTGGTACATGAGTTAGCCCGGCCTTTGTTTTTCCACCCTTCTTCATATGCATTTATTGCATACATCAGCCACCTACAAATGCACCCCACAAACACAGGCTTATTCACTAGGTATTTTAACAGAGAGTGATTAGTTTACATATTAAAGTGTCTATTGAGTAGATAGTGGTTGTATTTTTGGAGTGTGTATACCATCACCAGCCCCTCACGTTTAGTGGTGGAGTAGTTCTTCTCTGCTTTGGATAGTCTTCAACTTGCAAACGCGATTGAGTGATCAATTCCTTCCACTCCTTCTTGCATGAGTACAGTGCCCAATGTGATACATGACACGTCAACATGCACGTGAAATTCGATGTCCCATTTTGAAAAGACAAAAATGGGAGCAGATGCCATTTTCTCCTTGAGAGTCTCCAGAATTTTGTTACATTCCTCATTCCAATAGTAAGTAGCATCCTTTTTCAACAACTATTCCATTGGTGCTGTGATCTACGCGTAGCTCTTAATGAACTTCCAATAGTAACTAGTGTGTCCCAGTGTGGCACACAGTTGTTTGATAGTGTGTGATGCTTGCAAATTGAGTATTACAACAATCTTCATCGGATCCACCATCAGGCCTTGCCTACAAACCACATGGCTGAGCAAGTTCCCGAAAGGGACAAGGAAAGTACACTTCTTTAGATTTAGCACATTCTGGTGCCGTCAGCAAGTATCCAACATTAACCGTAAGCTCGTGATATGTTTCTTGACTAGTCCAAATATGGTCCAATCATCAAGATATACTTCCAAGAACTTATGTATAAATTCCTTGAATGCAGCTACCACGACGTGAGAGAATATTGCTGGCACGTTCTTCAGTTCAAAAGACATCATAATGTATTGAAAACAACCCCATTTGGTGGCGACCATTGTTTTACTCCTGTCCTTTGGCACGATCTTGATCTGGTGGTACCTCGAGAAACCTTCCATGAAGGAGTAGGCTTCTTGTCCACCCACATTTTCCAGTACCTCATATCTAAATGGTATTGAGAATGGATAGTTAACACATGCATTGTTGAGCTTCCTGAGATCCACGCAGATGCAAATTTCACCCTTCTGTTTTTCCTCCTATACCACCATAGGACTTACCAAATCGTATTCCTCCATTGGTTCAATTTTTCCTGCTGCACGCATTTTATCCAACTCTTCATGGACCTTTGCTTTGTATTTTGGATTCAACTGATAAGGTTGTTTCTTGAATGGCTTCGTATCTAGCTTCAGGGTTATCTTCATCATTCCCAAGTCACCGAGAATCCCTTTTAACTCCGTGATTTTAGTCGGGAATAAATTTTGATATTCTCGAAGTAACTCGACGACCTTCTCCACCGTGGCATCATCCTAATAGTCCCCAAGCATTGCATACTTCATCTCCTCCTCCATATCAATGTTTACTTGTTTCATTTTCAGTGGTGCAGTGATATCGAGATCCTCGATTGCTAGTCTGCGAACCTCGCGCTTCCCCTTTGTTTCTGGAATATTGATTTTTTGGGGTCATCATCATCATCTTCTACCTATACATTGTAACATTCTAGGTCTTGGCTCAACTGATGTGACCAATCTATCTACACTATTTCCTCTAGTTCCAGTGGTACTTTCAAAATCGCAACCTTCACAACTTGCAATGCATCATCAACCGTATCCATCCATTGGTCTTCAAATAAGAATGCTAATAAAAATCCTTCACGTAAGATATCCCATTCGCCTGTACCATGTCAGAGTTTTGTTTCAGTATACCAGTTCCTTGGGATGACATCCAGGGTATGATAAAATAATTGTACCCACTCTGGTTGGGGTTCTTCTCCATAGGTCTGGGTCCATCTGGTGAGGTGCACACGTAGGTCATCACGTCTATCGTATTTCTTAGTGATTCATCGTTTCGACTTACCAAACCTTATTTGCATCATTTGTCTACAGCCACACCAATCTTCAAACGTTCCTTCATGTGTTCCCCACCAATGCACAGTTGTCACATGCAACACCCATTTTAATGCATCGAATTGTTGTTGTTCTGGTACCGCACCCTCAAACTCGGTCAGGTATTCATCCATCGCTGTCAAACCATCATACATTGGCAGTTCTCTATCCAAAGCTTTAAAACAATACAATGACCTAGTCATCATATTGGAGTTTAACGTTGTTACTCTTTTCAACCTATTATGCTGTTGTTCATCTTCTTCATCTGAATCTAAAATGTAGGCTTCTGTGCATTCCCATGATATGCTTCCTTTTGATGTCAAATTTACCCAATCTCGATCACGTGCCATTATCTTGTAGATATGATCCAAGTCCTCCTCACTTCTATCATTGTGTACGGGTTCAGTGTAGCGTGCTCCTACACTCGGGTCTAGTGTAATCACTATGCATAGGGACATCTTCTCAAATATCATCTTTTGGTTCTTTAGATTGATGGATTCATTCATGTCCATGGCCCAGTCTATCCCTAATAATTTGGGGTAAGGGTTACTATCATCCACAATTTTTTTTACCTCAAAGTCTGTTTGTGTACATGCACCTTCTATATCCACAATCTCCCCATGGGCAAGACCTTTTGTTGGTTTTCCATCTGCAATTGAATAGGCTACCACTGTAATGTGGGCCTACCCATGCGTTCCCATGTCTGCTTATGTAGCACGTTTACGTCCGAGCCTAAGTCCAAAATGATCTAATCCATCTCATAGTCACTGATCTGCACCATTAACCACATTTCCCGTCTAGTGCGCAAAGCATGTTTTCCCAATTTCTAGACCACATGAGGTACACCTGGCCCTATGCCCCTAGTTATCAGTTCTTGTAATCACTTAACCACCTGATTATCGCGTAGCATCTTCATACATGCCTCTAAAAATGTAGTAAGCATAAAGGGATCCATTTCCAGCACAATTAGATCCCTATTACCTGGAGTAGAGACTTCCGTGAAGCTCTTCTAAGCTTCCTTAAACGTCCCCTCCACATGTTTCGTCCCAAAGTTAGGTTCCTTTGTAGAAGCATCGTGACCCTTCCCATCTTCTCTGGGTTGTTTCCTCACATCTCCTCATGTAGTTGCACCACTCCTTAGTACCATTTTTATGTTGGGGTCCTCCTCGCACACTTCAGTACCATTTTTACATTGGGGTCCTCCTCATGGGGTCCCTAGAACCCACCGCACGCTATCGCCGCTGCTAGATCCTGACCTTGCACCTTAGTCTGCATCCTGTATGTAGGTGATTCAATAATTCATAACTATGGCAGCCTCGGTTCTCGTGGCCCACCAATCTGCAAAAATTGCAAAATAGCTACTGGGGGGTTTGGGTAAACTTTTGTAGTAGGTGACAATTGTCCATGTTGTGCTTTCCTCCCATTTGAAAGATTGTGCACCAGAGTGAGGGTGCCGCAGTTGGCCCTGTCTCTACCTCTGGTTGCAATAGCATTGGTCCCCCCATTGCCAAATAGTTCACAAAGACCAGATAGTGATCGTTATCGTGGCCCTGGCTTCTACATTCTATGCACCACACTTCCTCCTGTTCTTCTAGCCGGGGTGCCTTCTCCTATTTCAAATTCTGCATTTTTGAACACATTTTTTGTATTTGTGCGTGGATCTGTTGAACTCCCAACCTAGGATCCTGTATTAGAGTCTCATGTAACCTCATCGCTATCTCTAATGCTTCAACCTGGGTTGAGACCTTCTGTTGTGATAGCACCGTCCGAAGATGTGGTGCTAAAGACACTACAAATCACGTGTGGTGTTGCCCATCCATTAACGTCATGTTAGCTTCTCAGATTGTACTTTTTAGTCTCTAATCCAGGTCCCAAGTGGTTTCTCCTGGTAGCATCACAATCTCCTTAAATGCGATGATCGACTGCGTCTTTGATTTCGGCCAGATAAACTGTTTGTTCAATGCATCCCGGATCTTTGCTATCCCGACATTTGGGTGATCGCTCGAGTACTTTATATACTACATCAATGCATGGTCCTGTAGTGCACTCACTAGGGTAGCCTTTTTAATATTATCATCTATAACTTTGTGCACTTCCCATACTGCCCTTACTATGAACCAAAACTATTTTGGATCTTCACGTCCTTCTCCTTTGAATACTGACAACTTGATCACTCTCGTCATGTTTAACTTCTGGGTTGCACGTGGGTTAGCTAGGGCCCACTACGAACTCGTACCGCTTCTGATCCAACCAATCCTCAATCTCTTTCTTCATAGGGTTTCAGAATTCTAACATCAGACATCCCTTAAGCAAATCCTACTTCTGGCAACAGAACCATTTGTTGGCTTGTTCGGGCCTGACCCAAGTTCAGAAGAGTTATTAGCCAAACAAATCCCACACTACTGGCCCTTTCGGCAAAATTCTATGGAGCGTGGATTGAAGTCTCACCTAAGGTAGCAAGGGAGGGTGTTGGAACCAGGTTTCTACACCCTTGGGATGTCTTGATGTGGTCTGGAGGGGTTACGAACCATTCTACGGCCTCGCGCCACTCTGTACTCTTGTTGATATTCCGTGTATATCTGTGCAATGCGCTTTCTTATTATTTATTACAGATCTAATCTTCTTCTTACGGTCTTTAAGCAAACATTTAATAATAAAACCTAGTGTGTGCAATCATAGTTAACAAAAAGAAAGACAGTGCATAGATTCAGAACACAAGCAAGAGATAGATTTGTAATAAAGCACACAATTTTTCAGAACTTCTTATCTTTATTTATCTTTTGTCAATACAACTATATCTTCCCTTTGCACTCAGCTGCAGGGGTCCACGAACCTAGCTGCGAACTCTACCAGGCCCCTATGCACACAACTGTAGAGCCTCTATCTATCTACCAACACCCTTGACTTGGACTTACAGATGCAGAGCATTATTACTTCCAAAAACACATAACACATCATATATTCTAAAAAAAAACTGCCTTTTACCCTTAGAGCCTCGCTCTATTTATACATCCCTATGGTCTATGGACCATGGGTAGGCCAACTCACTTCCTCTTATTTTATATTGTTTTTGGGCCGACAACCCTTTGAATCAACCTATTTCATTTCACACTCTGTGCATTTTGCGGAGATTTTCACAATATCATTACCGTGACTTATAGGCTTTAAGCCCCAAAACCATTACACGGGGCCTCCACTACCCAACAATTAACACAACCTATCCTGTTATAGTCTAGTGATAACAGGTAGAATGCTACCAGATTTGACCATTGCTGTCAATTTTGGCCCTAGAGCTCGGCTAAAAAGACTGCCAAATTTAGTGACATGTTGCCAAAGTTAGGCCATACCACCAACTTTGGTGATGATCCAAATTTATCTGTAGCATAACTAAAATTTTTCTAATGCCAAATTTGACCGAAACTTTGACCGACTATAGCTTTTGTATATGAACTCAGATTGAGGTGTCGTTTGTGCCATTAGAATCATCTCAAAAGATATTTAACTTGATCTTTGAATAAATTTTTGATCTCTAAAATGGGCCTCAAAACAAAAATTTACAACCAAATCAAATTTATAAGAACCAATAGGATTCAAGATGATGATGTCAACCATGAGGGATGATTCACCTTTTTTGCAGTAAAAAAGTAAAAATAATAAAAAATACTAAAATAATAAATCTACTTTCTTGACTCGTATTTTCAACTTATCTCCCTATAGTTTTACTCAAACTTCAAGCAACATCACTTGTTAGATGCAAAATTTAATTCTTCATTGAAGGGGTACCCATGTGGCATACTTTTGATGGACTGTGCTACATGAAAAATGAGAAATAAATAAAAAATGTGAGTGCAATTACGTCTTTCATGTATTTATCATTTTTCATGTAGCAAGGCCCATAAAACATATGCAAGACGAGTACTTATTGGATGAAGAATTAAATTCTGCATCCAACAAGTGCTCTCGCTAGAAACTTGAGTAAAATGATAGGGAGATAAGTTGAAAATACTAGTTGAAAAGTAGTTTCTTATTTTTTCCCTCTAAATTTGATGATGTAATCTAATCTTATTTTATTATTTCCACTATTATTTTATAATATTCCTTAGGAGGCCCATTTTAGATCTCAAAATGTCTCTAATGGTTGGTTTTTCTAAGGTTTGAGGACTTCAACTTTTATGCCTTTTGCGATCCTCCTAGATCAATCTACCCCACTATGAAGCTTTTGGGCCTTCAAAAGCCTTATCAATCAATAGATAGGTGAGGGAATTTCTCCCTCACTTTCTCCTTTTCAATCCATCATGGCTTACTAGGATGCATTCCTTTGAAACCCACTTGAAGGTATAGTTCCACATCTTCCCTTTGTGAATTATTGGTTCTTCTGTTTTGGATTATATCTTCGGGCAACTTGTCCAAGTACTCTAGAGAAAAATAATCTACTGATGGAACTTGAACACTCTCCTCTTGATCCATGATCATAGGTGGTTCATAAATTTTCATGTTCTCAACATTGACTACATAATCCATATACATATATTGTTATGCGGAATTTCATGACTGCAAACAAACATGAATTCCCTAGACTAGTGGTCTGATCTAGAACAATAGAAGACAAAAATCATGAATTTTTCCTTAGAGAAATTAGAGTATGGGAAGGAATCTTACTTATAATTTGTGTCAAGCCTTCCTTTCCTCCTCTATTGTAAGCTCCAAATCTAGCTCCAAGTGGTATAATTAGAATTTTCACATACGACTAAAACAAGCAAAGGATCCACAACATCCACATAGAAAAATATAAGCATTAAAATACATGAGTGCAAACATAACACAACAAATATTGGAAAAAAAATACTCTTTATACTAAGAATATAAGAGATATTTTACAACCATAAATAGTAGCTGACTTTTTCGATGCCTCCCCAAGTTGACTTGTCCTTCCTTGTAACAAAGAACACCTCAACATCAACCCTAATGTGTGAATATGGTGACTCCTTTAGGCTCAAAGCAGTAGCATAAGGGTGATATCAATCTCAAAAAGTCAACCCAAACCTTATGGGAGGTAGTAAATTTATAGGAGGAGTGTGATAATTTACGAATTCTTATCTAATTACCAATATAGGCTTGAGATCCACTTAAGAGGGAAATATGAGCTCAAGGGGTTAAGATAAAGTCTCCATGGTAGGATTTGAGCTCTCTATCCATGGTAAATAGTTAAAACTACCTTGGAAGCTTCTAAAAGAGGAAGCTTTGGAAATATTTTTTATTTTTCCGAATTTCTAGAATCAATGCACCTACAAAAGGGAGAAAAAAGTGTTGATAAGCGTTGTCTAACAATAATGCAACATGCACTAAATGGAGGTGGTTAAGGAGGGAAGGTGCACTGGGGATAAAAACAATATTTTTGAGCTAATTGTCCCACAAACTAATACTTTTTGGACAAGTGATGCTTAGGGATTTGTGAAGGGGTTATGAAAAAGTGTTCCACAATTTTGATTGATTTGATTTGCAAGGCTATTGTGCTGATGTTACAAAATGGATTGTAACATATTACCCCCTAAAGTACAAAGTCAGAAGCAATGGTCGAAGACTAAAGTGTTTTACCTTGGGACAAGTCCAGATCAAGAACAACACATCAATATCATGAATTTTTACGACAGATTTTCATCATGATATCATTGTTGAGGGAAGCATACCCATGCTCAACATATAAGACAAAATTACATGTATAATGATCAAGAAGTTTCATCCTAATGACAAAGTGTTGACTTGTGCTTGGATAACATTTTGTATGATCATAATCATCATACTTTTGTGATCTTATATTAATCTTGAAACACAACCGAGATGGATGAAACTAGATCCAGGGTCTTTTATCTCATTCATTTGATCTCTTAATGTATGAGTCTAACCATGAAAATAAATGATTTGGAGTCGAACATGGTAGACACCATCTAATTATTGACCAATGATGTAAGTCACTAACATACGCGAGAGAAACTACTGATGATGCTAATGGATCTCAAGGTATGATAGTACAATCTATATGGTGTGAGTAGATGAGCTGAAGTTGAACAAAACATAAAATATTATGGCCAAAGGAAAATGATGAGTACCTATCTCTGAGAGAAAATAAACTTTCTATTGATGTATGCAAGTTATAAGGTACCAAAGGGATTTTTTATATCAATTGCTTGGATAATGAGTTGATGTTGGTAGGAAATAACTCATCGTAGGAGGGTCTTGATGGATCCCCCATGAACCACACAAAACATGTATCAAGATTTGGGATAGAATCATGTTAATGTAAAGTTCGTTCAGGAATGGCATACATGAATGAAGGCTTAGTATTGTAGAAAATATCAATTGAAGGAACTCCCTTGAACATATTAGTGACACTTTATGGAGTTGGGAGCATTGACCCAAAACCATATGCAAAGGATTTAATATGGTGTGATTGTTGGACAATCAGCATTATCTTATTGGTTAGAGGCACTTGGTATGTTGGAATTGATGTCAAGTGGAGCATTAAGGTCAGAAGCAACAAATGTTAACATTAATTTGAGCATGATTGTTCCGGGGGAGTCCCATGGTTGCTACAGTGTTTTGTAGAGAATCATCATAGTAGCAGGCTTAGTGGAGAAGCCACAAAAATATGATTATGATGGTTGGAAGTCCAAAATTTTGGAGGATATTATGCCTTAGGAGACCAACTCAGACGTGTATGGAATGACTTCATCAGATAGTGCTTTGGAAGAGCTTTCTAGTGGTATGTTGAAGTCTGAAAAAGGCCTTCTGGTTCAGGAGTTATAGGTAGTTGAAGTTTGTAGACAGAGAAGTCCATTCCTTACGACTTAAGCATATTTTGAACCAAATCAGGTCTAGTTGGAAGTCATACCTAGTCAAAAGTTAGTCCAAGTTGGAAGTGAGGGTCATGCAATAGAGTTCTCAAGAGAACATCCCAACTCCTTGACCCTCGACCTGTGTGGGACCATCTCTAAGTCAGAAGTTGGGCCTAGTTGGAGGTTGGGGTTGTGTAGAACAATTGGTAGGAGAAAACCCTGCCTCCTAACACTTGACCTATGTGGGAGCTAGTATAGATGTCATGGTATATGACATAAATGTGATGTGACAATACAAAGGAGACATGATAGGTAGATTCAACATTCTTGGGTCACCTATTGGGACAAATATAAGTTATACGTGTCACCATAGAAAAGGTGCCACATGGCCTAGATGATGTCATCATGACATAAGATGGTGATGTGGCAGAACCTTCAAGTTTGCACCAAGGGAAGTGTTTGTGAATATTTACCCATATATTTGGTCTTTGGCATTGAAATTGATAAAATGGGCCCATAACAGTGGAAAAGGATTTAAGTCAAGCCTATAAGAAATTCAAAGGTTGACACAAATGTAAGAGCATAAGAAAACAGAGTGGGGCCTACTCCCGACCTCTTGAACTACATTGGAAGGTGTACTGAGGACATGGTTATGCAGTCCCTGAAGGCTTTTACGCTAAACGAAATGTTGTCTACAGGAAAACTGAGATATAAGGAAAATAGGACCTCAACCTATCACATATTAATGTCTTTTGGCACAATCAATCTGGAAGTTCTCCTCACATCATGAGAGTAATGGAGATTACAACAAGCCTAAGAAATCCATGTCATTTGTACATGAAACTTTTAAATGGAGGAGATATTTGAGTGTGTAGGTGAACTAATAATTAATTCTTAGCATGGTAGAACTGTTATAGCCCACTCCCAAATTTAATATAGTGACAGTGGCTAGGTGTTGGCATGCAACAGGAGAATGGAGGAGCCTTTCATGAGCATGCACTCAGGAAGAGTGAAGCACATATTGAGCATCTCTAAAGAACCACAGAAATTGAGTTAACTAAGCCTGCCCACAAAATTGAATTCGGATGCCCATCTTCCATATTAAATCAATTTTCATGACTGAGAACACAACCTACACCAACATAAAAGAGTCTTGCTATTTTGGGTACATTCATTGCATTAATTATAATGCAGCTACAGTTGGATCCCATTCTCAGTTATTAATGAAATAGTAGTGTTCTTGTAGTCTGACAGAATAGCAACATAGAGAGCCATGTAGTATTACGCTTCCAATCACTGTGTTGTAGAGACAACATCGATCAGAGTGTAGGAGAGGATCATAAACCTAGAGAGAAGTTATGCAAAGTGAGGGAATGAAAAATTGTTGAGTGAGTAAGAGTGTAATGTTGTGGGTGTGTGAATAAGATAAGTGTCACTGAGTACAGGTGTATCATAGGGTTGAGACCTAAGTTGGGTGAGCAGGAGAGAGCACAATTTGAAGGAGAACTAGGGAGCTGAGGGAAGGGCACTGATACTAGAGCAATTCAGATTTAGAGCATAGTTCGAAGGAGAACTAGGGAGTTGAAGGAAGGGAATTGATACTAGATCAAATCATATTCTCTCTCTCTCTCTCTCTCTCTCCTCTCTCTCTCCTATGTATATAATATACATACATACATAAAATATATATATATAAATATATATATATATATATATATATAGATATATATATATATATATTATAATATTATATATATATAATAATAAATATATATATATATATATATAAGATATAGATATATATATATATATATATATATATATATATAAATATATATAGATATGCATTTGCCTTTTTTTTCATCTTGAAAATTGTATGAGACATAGAACAGTGTCTATGGCAGGTAGTGGCCTACATTCTTAAGAGGTGGGTGCCTCTTGGAAAGTAGTGTTTTTCTATATTAAGGGGGTTGGTGGCTCTTGTGAGCGGGTGCTCACAAACAAATTGATGTAATTTAGTCGGCTCTTAATTTACATCATAACAACAAACAAATAGGTGGTTTTTCCCTTTGGGTTTCCACATAAAAATACCTATGTCAAAATATGTATGCTTCTAAGGTGATGGATTGTATGTACATGTCAATGCCTTACCTTGTTCATTTTTATTGTGTATGAAATCTCTCATAAGTAACTAACCATAGTGAAAAGAATCAAAGACTTATACTTGAACTTTTAAAGAACATGTTGGCTTAATGGATCCTGATCCAAGTTCAGAGTTAAGTTTGCCAAACAAATCCCTACACTAGTGTCCCTTTCAGCATCAATCCGTGGGGCGAGGATTGAAATCTCACCCGAAGCAGTATGGGGGAATGTTGGAACCAATTTTTTGCACCCAGAGATGGTTATGATGTCATTTTATACCCTTTATATGCTTTTGTGCAGATCGATAAGCCCTTGAGGCTTATCAATATAACTTCCTCTTAGCAACCTCTAGACCTTCATAAAGGTCTATGCATGTCTTTCACGAACCCTAAATAGGTGAACCAATCACTTACACACCTTTGTTATCACTCCCAAGCCTATTATTACCCAGATTAGCTTAAGTGTCTAATTTCTTTAGCATGCATTAAGATAATATTTTCGTAAGAATATATTATTACTTGCATTCATATAATAATGTAAAACATACAAATTTGTGCATTAGTACAACATTAAATCATAAACCCATTATTCACCATAACATGAACACATTCATTCATAGCAGAAGTAAATGGATAAAACACAAATATTTCCAGAATAGTCTTTTTATTGATACTTCAGATTTGCTTACAAACTCCAAACTACCCTACGCACTCAATTTTAGGGGTCTGCGCACTTAGCTGCAGAATTTACTCTAGGCCTCTGTGCACACAGTTGCAAAGCCTCTCTTCTACTCTAATACTATTTTCTCATAGCTCCTATTGACCCATTACATTTGTCCTCAAAACTTCTATGAAATGAAATGAACTTCCTTAGACTGTCTAAGACTCTCCTTTTTATACAATCCCATGGTATACGGACCATGGGTAGGTCTATACAAGACAACACAACTTACATAAAAGAAGGGTAAATACCCTTTGTGACACTTTACATCTACGCGATGCATGATCATAAGTCGTAGAGATTTTACACTTGCATCACAAAAACTTAGGCTTTCAGCCCCAAAACTTGGGCTTTTACCCCAAAATTGACCTTGGGGAACCCTATCCCAACATGCCCCCAACACAAATATCATGACTTGCCTTCGAGTTACTCTAATGGTGTGGAGATCTTACTGCAAATGCCTCCCAACTTGACTTGCACCATTGCAACTTCAGTTGTGCACTATGTAGCTACCTACTTGACCTGCTCCACTAGTTACTCGGTTGCTAGTCCTTTCCTATCTTCCTGGATCTTCTGCTGGGATGTGTGCAGGCTAGCCAAATTCTCCCCAATGGTGGAGGAGATCACATAGGCCTCATCCAACCAAGGCCCAAATTTAGCCTTGAGGACTGTCTCTTTCCACTGCGCTACTTCCACTTGTTCTTGTAGTTTCTTTTCCTCCTGGAGCTTTTCTAATCTCTGCGTGACAGTTATAGTGACCTTTGCTTCATCATACTATTGTTGCAGCTCCAAAGCCTATGTGTTCAACCTATGCAGGTTAGGATCTTCATTTAGACTCGTGATTAGCTCCATAGACTACTCGAAGAGTGTAGTGCATTACGTCACTGCGACATCTACTACAACATCTCCATCCCTCACAATAGATTCATGTTATTCTTTGACTTCTAATGTTGTTGAAAGTTGTGTCTTCAACTCAAGCTATTGAGTTTTTAGGTTCAACTCAATTTGAACCTTTTCCATCTTGGTCTTCACCTCATGCACACCTGCAACCAACTTCTGAGTCTTGGCTTCCACGAGTACTTCTCTTGGGATATGCAGTTCTGGAACAATTTTGCATGCTTTGGCTACTACTGCGGCAGTGTGATCATTCTTCTTCTAAACCTTCTTCCAAGCTTCCAACGCGGCTATCTTCCAAAAATATATCTATTCGTTGTTGATTTTCTGCTCATTGATTGTGCACATCACACGCTGCTCTCGGGCTTTAAGCTCATCAATCACACCTACTTGTAGTGTGTGGAGGAATTCGCTAGGGAGAACGCCCAATTTTAGTCCAACATTCCTCAAAGTGCTGACTGTAGCCTTGTTAGCATCCACCTTAACACTCAAGGCTCCATCAGGTAGCATGACTACTTGATGATCCAAAGAGCGAACTAACTCTGCTACTTTCATTTTCCCCGATGCTAAACTGGTTGAGGCCACACTACTCTACCTTGCTCTTTCCTGCAGCCTGGTTGTTTGGATCTACAGCTCACGTAGACCCATTTGAATAGCACTTAATGCCTGCTTCTTCTGCTACTCAAACTATTGCAGCAATTATGTTGTTGTATCCCTTACCTTGTCCCTAATGTCATCCAAGCCACCCTCTATTAGGGTGATCATGCCTAGTGATTACTTAGTGGCCTTGGTCTTCTTTTGTGTTCCTTCTTTTTCCTGTTCCCTGTTCCTCTTCACCCGAAAGGGAGTTCTTTCTAGATCTCCACCACCCTGTCCTCATTGATCCTCTTCCTCTATCTGTGGAGAAGGAGATTTATGACTTCTGTCAGAGTCACACTCTTCCTCATGTTCCTTTGTAGTGTGCTCCGCTTCTACGCGTGCCTTCTCCTCAGTCTCCTTCTTCACTTTTCAGCCAACTGCTAAACTTTTAACCGGGATGCTTCCTTTTTCTTCTTTTCTGTGGACTTACTAGACCTGGCAGATAAGTCAGATGTTGTGCACCAATCTGCTGGCCAGTGCTCGAGGACTGCTACAATTGCATTATCCATCATGAGGTATGGTAAATCATACCACTTCTATTATGGGTCCTTTCGCACCCGAATGGAAATATGGTGGAAGTCCACTTTGAACTTCATGTACCCAGATAACTGCTCAAAAATGGTTGGTGACAACCATGGCTTCTGATTGATGGCCATATTAATGATCATTTCCATCAATACCCAAAATACCTTGCTCTCCCGAACCCGCTCAACATCCTTTGTGGCCCATAGTGAAGCAAACTTTTCTACTTCTTGTAAATATTGTGTTATTAGAGGAAATTGGTTGTTCACTAGCACAATCGAAAGTAAGAGCCATGAGTAGTGAAAAGTCTTGCTCTAGTCCCGTGCCTCCTTGTAGTTGGCAAGGAACTCACTACACAGGTAGTGTGACCAGTTGAATTGTACACCCTCCGTGCATTAGGCCACTAGTGAAAAAACTGGTGTCATCACTTCATCTGTGCAACACTTCCTCATTACCTTGCCAGCCAAGATCTGGGTGGCCAGTTTCACCGCCGGGTTGGCTATGCTTGAAATTGAATATCTGCGCAGCTTCTTGACAAGCTTAAACTTGTCCTTCATCTTCTCGGTGCAGTCTCACTCGCTTGTGTTTCCGCCAAATGCCTTGTCCCGATTTAGCCCTGAATGTGGTAGTAGGGTTATACTATGGATCAACATATCGATTATAGGGATTGGCTCCTCCAACCACAAGAAGCTATTGTGCACCAGACATAACCATTGTTTGATAACAATCAAATTTATAGGAGCATGGTGGTAATGCGACACCCATAGCAGATTCAACAATCATGCCTTTTCTACCTCAAGAATCCATTGCACCGGTTCTAGCGTTGTGACACCAGTGTCCTTGTATAATACTTGTTGCATGAAACTATCAGTAGCCAGGTGAGGGAACTGCTTAGTGTCCCCCAAGTCCCAATCTTCAAGCTTCAAATGTTGGACTCACACCAAGTATAGACCTCCAAACGTGATATTCTCTGGTAGCAGGGGTGTATTAAGAAGAAAATTTTGCTCATCTGGGTCCTTTGGGACCTTCACCTCTCCTTGGCGTTGAGGGATGTATTTTGGAAGCTTCGAAATAGGGTCTACCCCCTTAATATCAATGTCCTCTGCACCCTCATCGCCTTCTAGGTCGACCACTTTTCCCTTTTCTAGCGCGGTTAGCTTTTCTTTCGTATGATGTTTCCTTGGTGACTTGTGCACTGGCAATGCCTTCTTCTGTTTATCCTTCTTCAACTTGGGAACCTCTCCTGCTGACGTAGGCTTAGGCCCAGGAAACCTTGGAAATTTTGCACAGATGCGAGCACCTCCATGCTTACAGCCTTAGGGGTAGCTACCTCATAGGAAATAGACACTCTATCACTTACAGTTTCCATGGGTTTAGACATGAAGCTGTTAATAAGTGGCTGAGTTTCCACAGGTAACCAGTCAAACATAGAACTAGCCACCAAATCATCAAAGAACACATGATTTATGCACACTAGACAATGCGACACATAAACTCTTAGAATGAAAAATGTCTCTCACTAGGCTACCATCTGTAATTTATAGGCAAGTTCAAATTCAAATTCGATCGTTCCCCCCAAAATTTGCTCATAAATTCTAGATTGGCAGCAAATTTTCAAAGATCTCATTCTTAAATTCAGCCTTAAATTCCCCCCC
>APFE031746556.1:0-18000 GCA_000404065.3 Pinus taeda | reverse complement strand
CCCCCCACTCCTCTTAGCCATTTTCTCACTGTCAAATCATGAACAGTGACGGTAAAGATCACTTTCTGGCTACGGTGTGCAGTCTCTCGTCCTATAGCGCATCTCCCTTCACACGTTCGTTGACTTTGTGTCACCCATCTATCCCGCGTAGGCCCCTCATCATGCAGCTCTACAACCTGGGTAGTGTATTTTATAGTCCTATGCCTCCTTGTAGTTGCATGGAGCACTAAGACTATGCTACTGTCACATAGTCATTTGGATGGATCCCCAGTGTATGGATTCAATCGACTACCATTTACCTTTTCGGGAAATGGATCTCCATTCAATCTCACTAGTTGAACTGCTACACCATCAGTAATCTCCTTGATCACATATGGCCCCAGCCAATGCATCTAAAATTTTCCTTGAAATTTATCAAACTTGGTGTCATATAATAATACTAAATCGTTTACCTTGAAAGTGCGTAGTTTTATGTGTGATTGTGCCATGCCTTTTAATGCTCCTTTTAAACTTCTTGATGGAATCCAGCTAAGAATCTATCTTCCTCCAGCTCTCTTAGTTGCATGAGCCTCTCTTCTAAGGCTTCACGATATGCCATACCTGTGAATGCCACTATCCATAGACTAGGGATAATGTACTCCATCGGCATGATAGCTTCTATGCCATAGACCAGTTGAAACGGTGTCTGTCCAGCCCATAACACCACTGGTATGTGCACGTCTCAATCATTCCTATGCACATTGAAAACCTTTGTCAACGTGTTCCTCAATATCTTATTAAAATCTTCCATCATTCCTTTAGCTTAAGGCTGATATGGCATGCTCTTTTGATGATAAACTTGGAATTTCTCCATCAGCACACTAATTGTTGCATTAAGGAAATGTGTACCATGATCGCTCATCAAAATCTTTGGGCAACCAAACCTAGTCAGCACATATTGAAATAGGAACTTCGCTGTTGTCTCCCTTGTACAATCCTTTACAAGTTGTGCCTCTGCCCATCTGGTCAAATACTCAATCGCGGTGATGATATACCGCGCACCCGTCTTCTTTCCTGGAGGTTGAGTCAGTCCTACAAAATCAATTGCCCACTTTTCAAATGGCTGCAACTAAAATTGCAAATTCAAAGGCATCTCATTCCTTTGCAGTGGCCTACCCATCCTCTGACATGCATCGCATGCCCTACAATAAGCTTTGGAATCCTTAATCAGTTTCGGCCACCATAACCAAGCACGTAAAGTCTTCTGCGTTGTTGCTTTTCTTGCATAATGGACTCTCACAGCCCCTCCACAAGCTTTGGCTAGGATGCTACTTCATTCAAACTCACGTGAATAACATCACAATATCTCATCCGCTCCCATATTATACAAATGACCTGCAATAAAGGAAAAATATGTCATGCACACCACCAATTCCTTCTTTTTTTGGCTAGTGTACACTTCTGGAGTCGTTCCTGTAGTCTGAAAGTGTATGATATCTGCCAAATGATTATTAGCTATGCGCACCGCATAGAGCTAAGCGTCAGGAATTCCTTCCTCCAAATTTCTAGGCTCCTCCCCTGTTTCAATGCGTGACAGAAGATATAGTCCTGCATTAAATCGCCTTGGCTTCACAATGACTTCGAAATCATATTCCTGAAACAACAGTATCCATTTGCATATTTCCCCCGAACATAGGCTTGTTGACCAACTAATTTAATGTAGAATGGTCTGTATACATTTTAAAGTGTCTGCCTAGCAAGTACTTTCTAAAATTTTGGAGAACGTACACCATAGCCAAACCTTCGTGCTCTATCGTCGAATAATTCTTCTTAGCCTTAGATAACTTCCTGCTTGAAAATGTGATAGGGTGATCTAACTCTCCTTCACTGGCCTGTGTCAATACTACTACCAACACAATAAGTGGTGCATCCACATGCACATGAAATTCCTTTTCCCAATCCAGGAAGACTAGGGTCGGGGTCGTGACCATCTTCTCTTTTAACACATTGAAGCTTTGATTACATTCTTCATTCCAACGGAATGTAGCATCCTTCTTCAACAATTTTTCCATCAGTGTGGTAATATGGGCATAACTCTTGATGAAATTTCAGTAATAACCAGTATGCCCCAGCATTTCGTGCAACTTTTTGACACTTCTTGTTGCCTCCAAATTGATTATAACTGCGATCTTAGCTAGATCCACCATTAATCCTTGTCTGCATACTACATGACCTAGAAAGGTTCTGAAGGGAACACAGAACAAACATTTCTTCAAATTTAGCACAATCTGATACCTTCGACATGTATCCAACATCAAGCTTAGACTAACTACATGGCATTTCACCAACGCAAACACCATCCAATCATGAAAGTATACTGCCAAAAACTTGTGAATGAAGTCTTTGAGCGTCGCGATGACTATGTGCGAAAATATCAATGGTGCATTCTTCAGTCCAAAAGACATTACAATATATTGAAAGCATTCCCATTTAGTCGTGAAGATCATCTTACTCGTATCTTTCAACACGATATTGATTTGATGGTACCCTAAGAACCCATTAGTGAATGAATATGCTTCCTATCCTCCTACATTATCCAAAACTTCATTGGTGAATAGAGTCGGAAAAGGATCATTCATGCAGGCATCATTCAACTTCTGAGATCTATTCATATCCTTATTTCATCCTTCTACTTATTTTCCTGAACAACCATCAGACTTACCAAGTCGGACTCCTTGACTGGTTCAATGATTCCCACTGCCAACATTTTGTCCAATTCTAAGTGGAGCCTTTCTTTGTACTTAGGATTAAGGCAATATGGCCTTTGTTTCACATGCCTCATGTCTGGTTTCAATGATATCCTCATCACCCCTAAATCACCTATAATCCCTTTCAGTTCTAAGAATTTCATAGGGAACAAATCCTGATACCCACGGAGTAGCTCAGCAACCTTATCCACCATAGCATCATCCCAGTAGTCCCCTATCTTTGGAAACTTCGGCTCCGCCTCTATCGCAATGCTTACTTGTCTCATTTTTAGTGGAGTGGCGATATCAGGATTTTCTATCTGTGGCCCCTCGACTTCGTGGTGACCTTCTGTCTCTGGGATATTAACATTCCTTGGATCCTCCTCTTCCTCTTTAGTAGTCACACTGTAGCACTCCAGCACATCGCACAACTGGGTGGTCTAATCTGGTTGAATCAAATCCAAGGGATCCTACGAGACTCTGAAGATCGCTGCTTTGACCTCCTACAACACTTAATCAATGCACTCGACTACATATTCAAAGCCGAATGTGATCAAGAATCCTTGTATCAAAATATCCTAGTCATTAGTTCCATGGCGGAGCTCTGTCTCCAAGTACCAATTCATAGGTATTACATCTAAGGTATGACAGAACAGGTGCACCCAACCTGGTTTCAGTTCAGCTCCATAAGCATCAGTCCATTTTGCTAAGTGATTGCGTGGATCACTCCTTCCATCATATGTTTATGTCATTCATACCTTTGGGTGACCAAACTGCACGCTTATCATTCTTATATATTCGCGCCATCCATCAAAAATGTCTTTATGCGTACCCCACCATCTTGCAGATGTAGCGTGCAGTGCCAAGTCCAAGGCTTGGAAGCGATGCTTCTCTGGCACTTCCCTTTCATATGCATCTAGAAATTTATCAACATCAGTTAAACCATCATAATAAGGCAGACTTCTTACCTCTGATGATAAGAAGCACAACGATTTGGTCATCATGTTACATTGTAGAATAGACACTTTGTACAATCTATTTTGCCAGTGCTCCAATTCCTCATATGAATCTGATGTGCAGGAGCTATCATGGTCCCATGTAATACATCCATTAGCTATCAGATTCACCCAATCTTGAACTCACACTATTGTCTTATAAATATCTTCCAAATCATTGTCACCTTCATAATTGTGGACTGGTTTAGTATAGCGCAGTCCTTCTAGAGGATCCAACGACACTACTACGCAGAGCGATTTTCTTTTAAATGACACTGCCCACTTCTTCAAATTGATCACTCCATTCATGTCAATAGCCCAGTTGATCCCAAGGAGCATAGGGTAGGGATTGCTTTCATCAATAATCTCTATTACTTCAAAATTTGCCAATGCGCTCGTGCCATCGATATCAACAATCACTCCTTGTAATCTCCCCATGGGGATAATCTTTTGTTGATTCGCCATCCTCAATTGAATAGGAGACCACTGCAGTGTAGGTCTCCCCATTCTCTCCCATGTCTATTTTGACAAAATATTTGCATTTGACCCAAGATCTAGAGTAACTTGGTCCATTTCATAATTTCCTATTTGCGTGACGAGCCTCATCTCACACCCTATTCTTGGCTTATGCTTACCAATTTTCCTAACCAGCATAGTCTCGCAGGAGCATTACCAAGACATTTATTGATCAACTCCTGTAATCCCTTTACAGCCTTGTTATCGTGTAGCATCTTCATACAAGTCTCCAAAAAGGTAGTAAGCATGGATGGGTCCAATTATTCAGGCTTCTTATCCTAACTTTTTGAGGTAGAAGCCTCAATGAAGCTTTTCTTTTCTCCCATGAAGATTTGCTTCCCACACTCCAAATCAAAGCCAACCTCCTTTTCTGGAGCTTTGCAGACCCATTCACGTTCTTTGGGCCACTTTCCCTTATCTTTGCCAGTTTTCATTCCACTTCACAACACAATATTCACATTGGGGTCCTCTTCGTGGGACTCAGCCCTCATCATCTATAGGTTCGATGTAGGTTGTTAAGGTTTCGTTCCCTTTTCGTACATCTTAGCTATTAATACAAGGCAGTGTTTTGTTGCATGATCAAAATAGGTATAGTATCGGCATGACAGACGTGTCGAGTTCATGCATTACCATGCGTAGTGTCGTGGACCTCCACAATTGTAGCAAATAACTTGCCCCCGACCTCTCATAGGTCCTCCTTCACCTCGACCTCGTCTGTGCCCCTGATATCCTCCTCGTAGTGCCCTAGTGCCTTCATCCGAAGGTTGAGTTTCTATCTGAATCAGATACACAAGCATTTTCTCAATCATTAACTCATAACTACAATGATTACACTCATCATGGCCTACTAATTGGCAGAAGTTGTAGAAGAGTTGTTGCAGTGTCTGTACAATTTTTTGCAGCAAGTGGCAATTATCTCTTGCATGTTTTCCAGCTACTTGACAGATAGCACACCATAGCACAGGCCCTACACTTGGCCCTGCTTGAACTTCTAGCCTAAAAGGCATCGAACCTCCTCCTACAACATAATTCATGAAGATAGGGCAATGATCCTTATCTTGACCTTGACTCATACATTTCAAACACCAAACCTCTTGGTGCACCTCTGGCCGAGCCACTCTATCTTTCTTATGACTTTGGAATTATAGGAAAAGGTTCTGCAACTTCGCATGAATCTGTTGAACTCCCAAAGGAACATCTTGAATTGGTGTCTTGTGCAATCTCATCGCAATATTTAGGGCCTCTGGCTGTTTCCCAATCTTTTATTGTGATAAAGAAACCCTCAAATGAGGCAAGAGTGAAGCCATAAACCATTCACGGTGCTGACCATCTGTAAGATTCATGTTAGCTTCGTGGATTTTCACTTCAAACTCTGATCCAATTCCCAAGATATCTCACCAAGCTTCATCATGATCTCCTTGAATCCAACGATCGATTGTGCTTCACAATTGGGCATACTAAATTCCTTATTCAGCATAGTCTCAATGTCTACCAACGTAGCCATCAGGTTATTGGTGTAGTACTTAATGTACCATGTTAGTGCGTGTTCCTGTAAGGCAATAACCAATGTGGATTTCTTCATCTGATCATATGTAATGCCCTGGGATTCCCACACAACCTTTGCGATGAACCAAAACTGCTCTGGGTCCTCATTCCCCAAGCCTTGAAAAAAGCAATTTTACCGAATTCACCATATTGAATAGTGGTGGAGGTGGTGGCGATGTGGGTGAAGGTGTATGCAGTGTAGATGAAGATATAGTTGGTGTGGGAGGATGTGGTATTCATGGGAACCCTCACCTTATTAACTGAACAATGCTCTGTGGAGAAGCTTGTGATGCTACTTCATCATCACTCAAAGGAGGCTCAATTAGCGAGCTATATTCAGGTCTTGTTCCTTTTCTATCCTTGAATAAATTTCCACTTCGTGTAGCTCCAAACATCAAGGTAATTACACAACCCAATTTTCATACAAGATCATTTTAATCAAAGTATTCAAAGACCTTAAATACTTATCTCGCGGTCCTTTGATGAAGCGTCATTCTGCTTCATTGTACCTGACCGAGGTATTGACCGTGAACTCTGTCACAAATCCTCCTATGATACGATCAAGCCAATGGTCAACAATGCGTGTGATATTATATTTAGAGTCTGTCAATCTTCACACTAACTCCAGGGTCCACACTATCGGATCGTCAAGCATCCACCTTCCTTAGTTGTCTGCCAATTTAGCAATCCACTCGTATAATTCAAATGAGAAAGAATAAAATAAAATTTTGTGTATATTTGTGTATAGATACCTGTCCAAACACTGTTCTTTCATCAATCACGGGTTCATGTTCTGTTGTGCTACAGATTCGAGGATCTTTCTATCCAACCAATATTCAATTTCTTAGTTGTATTCTAGTGATGTGAAATAACACATCTCTTTAAGTAGATCCTAGTCTTGGAAACATAACCATTTGTTGGCTTAGTGGGTCCTAACCTAGGTTTAGAGTTAAGTTTTCCAAACAAATCCCTATGCTACTGTCCCTTTCAGCATCAATCCACGAAGCGCAGACTAAAGTCTCACCTGTAGCAATATGGGGGGATGTTGGAACCAAGTTTCCGCACCTAGATATGGTTATGATGTTGTTCTATACCCTCTATCTACTTTCCCTCAGATCAATAAGCCCTTGAGGCTTATTGATATAAATTCCTCTTACCAAACTCTATACCTTCACAAAGGTCTATGATTGTCTTTTGCAGACCCTAAATAGGTGAAACCCTCACTTACGTGCCTCTGTAATCACTCTTAAGTCTGTTATTACCCAAATCTGCTTAAGTGCCTAATACCTTTGGCATGCATTAAGATATTCTTCGCGTAAGAAGATATTATTACTTGCATTCATATAACAATGTAAAACATATAGATTTGTGCATGAATACAACATTAAATCATAAGCCCATTATTCATCATCACATAAACACATTCATTCATAACAGAAGTAAATGGATAAAACACAGCTATTTCCAGAACAATCTCTTTATTGATACCTTAGATTTGCTTACAGACTCAAAACTACCCTATGCACTCAGGTGTGGACTCTACTCTAGGCCTCTGCGCACACAGCTACAAAGCCTCTCTTATACTATGAGACTCTTTGCTCTTAGCTCCTATTGACCGATTACATTCATCCTCAAAACTTTTTTGAACTGAAATGAACTGCCTTAGACTCTCTAAGACTCCTTTTTATACAATCCCATGGTCTGCGGACCATGGGTAGGTCTATACAAGTTGAAACAACTTACATGAATGAAGGGTAAAGACCCTTTATGACACTTTACATCTACGTGCTCCGCAATCATAACTTGTCGAGACTTTACAATTTACATCACAAAAACATGGGCTTTCAACCCTAAAACTAGGGCTTTTTCCCCAACAATGACCTTAGGGGACCTTGTCCCAAAAAAACCTTACAATTACTGATTCACCCCCCTCTCAATAGTTCCTTATTCCGATAATTGGTACGAGAGCCAAGTTCCTTTAGGAATAATCTAATTGCCGGAAGGTAGATCCATAAGGAATTATGTCTAGGTAAGAGAGTCAAGATGCTTACTCAAGAAAGATACTAGTCTTTGATGGGAAAAACTATGCCTTTTGGAAATTTAGGATGGAATCTTATCTTATGTCCCTAGGAGTATATGTTTGGGGCTCTGTACTAGTATATTATGATGTCCTTGATATCCCTCCTATTGATGTAGATGGTAAAACATTGTATGGAAATAATGCTAAAACAGAGAATGCCATTCTCTATGGCTCTAGTCAATCCAAAGTCATAAAGGTTATGCACTATAATTTTACCAAGGAAGTGTGGGTGAAGGTCAATTAGATTCATGAAGGATATGATAAAGTCAAGTAGGCCAAACTTCAAACCTTCAGAATGAGGTTTGAAGCTTAAAAATGAGTGAAGAGGAAAGCATAGTAGAATACTTCCTCAAAGTTGATGAAGTAACCAATATGATTAGAGGAATCAGTGAACAAGTCAAGGAAGGTATGATTGTTAAAAAGGTCTTAAGATCTCTATCCATGAGATTTAATGCCAAAGTCTCTGCCACTGAAGAAATGGACGATTTAAAGAATCTCAAGATGTATGAGATGATTGATACTCTCACAAACTATGAGATGAGAGTAGGAAGAGAGAAGTATGCCAAGGAGGTAGTGTTCAAAGTGTCCTATAAGGACAAGGAGCATAAATACTATCAGTATTGCTCCAATTGTGAATTTGATCAAAAGTTGGCTTACTTTTCCAAGAAACTAAAGTGTGGCTCAGGATAATGTAGAGGGAAATTTCCCTTTAGGTGATTTGATTGTGCAAGAATTCAAAATTTTTCATCCAAGTTACCTTACAAAGAAAGCAAAAAAAGGCAAAATGATAAAAAAATTAGAAACAAATCTCAAGGACATCAGAAGAAGAAGTTCTATAAGAAAAGGGGGCTCTACTCCAAAGAGGTTAGCTCAGCACCAAAGTCAGACAGTGAAAACACTTCATAAGATGATTCAAATAAGTATTACTCATGGAATTTGTAGAAAACTCCAAGAAACAAAATATTAATGACTCTGATGGGAGGAATAATAAGAAGTAGGAGTAGTGGACTTTGAAGGGGAACTCATCAGTGCTCTTGATGAGTTAAATAAGGCCAAGACAAAGAAAAAACAACAAAAATAACAGTTGTAGTGTGCTAAAGAAGGTACGTACAACTCATAAAATGAGGAATTTGTCGATCAAAAATAAAAACTTGAAGAAGCCATTAAAAGGAAAGATAGTTTAGCCCTTCTACTATACAAAAAAGAAGTAACATGTAAGAAACTAGAAGAAGAGAAGAAACATTTAAAATAGGAGTTGTTCAAGGTAAAGAAGGAAGTGATCTCGAAAACATGCAAGGATGAAATTATGTCCTTTAAAGTCAAATTAGAAGAATCTAAACAGAAGGAAGAATTTATTCATGATTTGATCCATGAATGGGAAGAGAATTGTTAGAGTCTTGAAGCAGAGGTTGTCTCTTTGAGAATGAATCTTGAGGACGTCGAGATCGAGAAAGGTGTAAATGAAAAATTTGCAAAAGGAACAAGAAAGCTAGATTAGATTACAAACAATAAAAGGTCTTTAGGAAACAAAAGAGGCCTAGGATAACCTAGACCACAAGAATCTTCTATGGGAAAGATTAACTTCAGGTTCACAGGATTTGAGGAACCTCAGAGCTATGCAAAGATGTATCAAGAAAGAATCAATCAAGACAAAATGGTAGCAAGTCAGAGAGGATCCCATCATTGGAATAATAATTCCATCCACCCCAATGAGCCACACCAATGGAGAATGAATCAATCAACTATACAATAGAGGTACCTTCATGCACAAACTCATGAAATTTTCAACTTCAAGTACTCTCATTTATTTTATGGTCATTGTTATAAATGTCACATCTTTGGACATAGGATGCTTATTGTAGAAGGATCAAAGTTAGAAGAGATAAAATTTACAAATACAATAAGTATCGGAAATTTAGATCTCAAAACTCTTTTAGAGATGAAAATGCATTCTCTCCCCTAATGAGTGATGTTGAATGTTTCAAATGTAATAATTTTGGGCACAAGGAAAGTGAGTGTAGAAGTAGGAATTAGTACCCGTTAAGTCCCAAAACACTTGGAAGCCAACTTTTCAAAAGGATAAGGAGAATTGGAAATGAAAATCTGGAAAGAGCATGGAATGTGGGCTTACTCTATCGACACATAATCAAGAGAAT
Source organism: Pinus taeda (assembly GCA_000404065.3). Classification (NCBI taxonomy): domain Eukaryota; kingdom Viridiplantae; phylum Streptophyta; class Pinopsida; order Pinales; family Pinaceae; genus Pinus; species Pinus taeda. The sequence goes on along the minus strand of APFE031746556.1, from coordinate 7,982 downwards.
AAATCGTATGTGGATAGTGTTTGTTCCAAGCATATGATTAGGGATAAGAGATATTTTTTGTTACTAAAATAAAAGGATAGAGGAAAAATTGTCACCTTCGGTAACAATACCTTAGCAAGAATTAAAGGTAAGGGCATAGTGAGTCTCGATCAAAAGACTAAATCCAAAATGTATTGTATGTAGAAGTTCTCAAGAACAACTTAGTGTAAGCCAGATGTGTGATAATGGCTATAATATGACATTTCGATCCAAGGAGTATGAGATCTGAATTGAAAAAAAATGAAAAGATGGTGCGAAAAGCAGTCAAAACACATAATAATGTATATGTGTTTGATGATTCGAGAGTAAGCTGCTATTTGAGCAAGACGAATGAAGCCCGGTTATGGCACAGGGGACTTGACCATTTAAATTTTGATAGTCTAATAAGAGTCAACAATTTGGGGGATGTGAGAGGATTTCCAAGAGTGTCAAAGCATGATAGTTCAATTTGCATGTCATGCCAATTTGGTAAGCATACTAGGACTCATTTCAAGACAAAATACTTCTCTTCAACTAGACCATTGGAGATAATTCACACGAATATCTACGACCCAACTAGAGAAAAAATCCCAAGAGGAGAAAGGTATTTTATGTTTATTATTGATGATTTTACGAGGGCCAATTGGATCATTCTGTTAAAATAAAATTAAGAAATGATTAAACATTTCAAAAAAAATTATAGCTCAAGTAGAAAATGAAAAATAACTAAATATAAAATGCTTAAGATCAGATAGAGGAGGAGAATACACTTCAAGAGAGTTTGAATACTTTTGTGAAGAGCATGGTCTAAGGAGGCAATATTCTATTGCTAGAATTCCACAACAAAATGGAATAATTGAGAGAGAGAACATAAAAATCTAGGAGATGTCCAGAGCTGTGATGGATGAAACATATGTACCTCACATATTCTAGGGAGAAACGACATAAGAATCAATGTACCTATCAAATTGAACACAACTCAGGCCTAATAGTGACAAAACTCCCTATGAGTTGTGGAAGGCAAGACCTACATTAGTTAAATATTACAAGGTGTTTGGGAGAAAATGATTTATCAAAAGGAATGATAAAAGTATTGGAAAGTTTGATTCACAAGCTGATGAGTGTATACTACTCGAGTGCTTTGCTCAAAGTAAAGGATACAAGTGTTACAACAAAAGGAAAAAGAGGGTTGAGGATTACATTAATGTAGTAGTAGATGAAATGGATTCAAAACTTGAGTCCTCCAAAGGAAACAGGAACTCATATGGAGAAGAGATTTCAACCATCAAGCCCTCAGATCATGATGAAATAAAGTTAGATAATGAAGTCATAGAAACGAGCACAACTCCAAGGCACAAAACACCTTCCAGGTATGTACAAAAAGAATGTCTTGAGGGTCAAATTCTTGGAGATCAAATACTTGGTGTTCAGATGAGGAGGAAATTTGTTGGAAGTTCAAGTTGTGGAAATATTTCTTTGTTATCTCAAGTTGAGCCTAAAAATATTAGTTAGGCAAGTGAGGACAAGTCCTGGGTGAGAGCTATGAATGAAGAACTTGAACAAATTAAGAAGAATGACACATGAGATATTGTTCAAAGACCCAAAGAGAAAAATGTCATAGGTACAAAATGGGAATTAAAAAATAAGGTAAATGAGAAAGGTCAAATAATTAGGAATAAGGCTCGATTGGTATGCAAAGGGTATTCCCAAATAGAGGGGATAGATTTCAAGGAAACCTTTGCACCAGTAGCTAGTCTAGAAGCTATCAGAATATTTCGTTCCTTTTCCAGTCATAAAAGCATCAAGGTATATCATATGGATGTGAAGTTGGCATTTCTTAATGGAGATCTGGATATAGAATTTTATATTGAGTACTCATAAGGATTCACACGCACTAAAAATGAAGGGTTTGTGTGCGAAGCGAAAAAGGCCTTATATGGACTCAACACGATACCAGAGCCTGGTATGCAAGGTTGGATTGATACCTTCAACAAAAATTATTTAAGGAAGGAAATGTAGACAACAATTTGTATATAAAATCTGAATATGGTCATCTACTGATTGTATTAGTGTATGTGGATGACATAACCTTTGGCAGTGACCTGGAACGATTGGGCCATTAATCACAAACTATATGCAAAAAGAGTTCAAGATCTTCATGATAGGAGAATTGTAATTCTTCTTAGGATTGAAAATTTCTTAATAAATAATTATGGTATTTATCTCCCAATCCAAATACCTACAAGAAACTCTAAATAAGTTTGGGTTCAAGGGTTGCAAGCCAGTTAGAAAACCCATGGTTATAGGCTACAAATTAGGAAAAGAATATGAGGCACCATTGGTAAATAAAACAAACTATAGATCAATGATAGGAAGCTTTTTGTATCTCACAACTTAGAGACCAAACATCATGCACGCAGAGGATCTTGTGGCCAAATTTCAAGCTTCCCCTCATGAAATTCATGTCGTCATTGTCTAAAGGATTTTCAAATATCTTCAAGGGACAACAAATTATGGATTGTGGTATGCTAAAAGAAAAGAGCTTAAGTTTAAGGTCTATACTAAGGCTAATTGGGGAGGCAGTATTGATGATAGGAAGAGAACTTCTGGTGCAACATTATTTTTTGGAAAATGCTTAGTGTCATGGGTTAGCAAGAAATAAGACTCCATTTATTTATCAACTGCTGAAGCAATGTATATTGTAGTTGCCACTTGTTGCTCACAAATTCTATGGGTGAAGAATATCTTGAAGGAAATTAAGATAGAGTTGAATGGTCCCATTCCAATCATGAGTGATAATACTAGTGCCATCAATATCTCTAATAATCATGCCATGAACTTAAATCCCAATCACATCCCTATCAAGATCCATTTCTTAAGAAAACAGGTTTCAACTAGCATTGTTCGACTTGAATATGTGCTCACTAAAGACCAACTTGAAGACATATTTACTAAGTCACTGGAAAGAAAACCCTTTGAGTATCTTAGGCAATAGATAGGGCTTGTGACTCCTCCTTCAAATGACTCAATTATGATGTGTGTTGGTAGCTATGTAGCATGTGGGATCAATTGAAGACTAAGTTGTAGTGGTTCATGGGGAGTTTTCAAGAGCATCCTTTTCCATTAATACCAAAGGGGGAAAAGATTACTGGTGCTAGAGAATACCATGTCTAGTTTCAAGGGGATCTTACATTATTGCCATCATTGCCAAAGGGGGAGATTGTTGGATAATTGGCATTGTCTGATTGGTTGGTGGCACTTGGTATGTTGGCATTGATGTCATCTAGACTAGAATTGAGGTAAAAAACAATAGATGTTAGCATTGATGTGAGCATGATTTTTTAGGGGGGAGTCCCATGATCACTATAATGTTCTGTAGAGAATCATCATAGTAGCAGGCTTAGTGGAGAAGCCATAATAAGATGATTATGATGGTTGGAAGTCCCAACATTTGGAGGAGATTATGTCTCAGGAGACCAACTCAAATGTATTTGGAAACTGAACTTCATTGGATAGTGTTCTAAAAGAGATTTCAAATGGTATGCTAAAGTGAAAAAAAGGCCTTCTAGTGCAGGCATTACATGCAATTGAATTGTTTAGCTAGAGAAGTCCATTCCTCAGGACATAGGAAGATTTTGAACTAGCTCAGGCCTATTTGGAAGTCAGGCCAAGTCAGAGGTCGAGGCCGTGCAACAAAGATGGTAGGAGAACATCTCGACTCCCTAATCCCCAACTTCTGTGGGACCATAGCTAAATTAGAAGTTGGACCTAGTTGGTGTCAGGGTCACGTAAAAGAATCGGAAGGAGAACAACCGAATCATGACCCTTGACCTATGTGTGACTTGGTATAGGCATCGTGGTAGATGACGTTAGTGTGACATGACTGTATGTAGCACATGTGGAAAGAAGATTCAACATTCTTTGGTATCCTATTGGGCCAAATATAGGTGACACATGTCACCATAGAGAAGATGCCACGTGGCCTAGATGATGTCAACTAATGTAAGATAATGATGTGGCTAATGTAAGATCATGATGTGGCAAAACCTTCAAGTTTATGCCAAGGGGAGCTTGGTTTTGTGAAGCTTTAACCATGTATTTGGTCTTTGGCATTGAAACATATAGAATATGCCTAGAGCAGTGGAAAGGGCTTTAAGTTGGGCCTGTAAGGAAGTTTAGGTTCGACGCAAATGCAAGCACATAAGAAAACAGAGTGGGGTTGACTCTTGACCTCCCAACATACATTTGAAGTTGTGCCCAAGACATGGTTATGAAGTACCTAAAGGATTTTACACTGAACAAAATGTTGCCTATAGGAAAACTAAGATACAAGGAAATGAGGAACTCGACCTATTGCATATTAATGTTGTATGGCATAGTCAAACTGGTTGTTCTCCTCATGCCACAAAGAGATAAATGAGAGTAATGGAGATTAGAACAAGCTCAAGTAATCCATGTTGTTTTTACATGAAAATTTTAAAGGGAGGAGATCTTTGATTGTGCAGGTTAATTGAGAACTAATTCTCAACATTGCACAGTCACTATAGCCCACTCTCAAATTTAATACAATGAAAATGGCTAGGTGTTGGGATGTAACAGGAGAATGGAGGAGCCTTTCAGGAGTACGTACTCGAGAAGAGTGAAGCACAGAGTGAGTGTCACTGAAGAACCATAGATATTGAGTGAACTAATCCTACCTGCAGATTTGAATTTGGATGCCCATTCACTACATTAAATCAATTGTCATGACTAAGAAAACAAGCTACAACAACATAAAAGAGTCTTTCTTTTTTAGGTACATTCTTTGCATTAATTATAATGCAGCTACGGTTGGATTCCATTCTTAATGATTAATCTAATAGAAGTGGTCTTGCATTCTGATGGAACAATAACCTGGAGATTTGTTGGTACCATTTCATTGCCATCCTTTTCTTCTAGAAACACCATCATTTGTCTATCTTTTTCTCCCATAGACCCCTCATATCCACCAAAATTGATTAATCAATAGCATTATAGTTGTTAGTTTACATTAAAGTTAATTTGTGAATTTTTATGTTAAAAATTAGGAATTTTCAAAATCAAGATTACATGATGTCATGACTTCCTGTAAATGGTTTATGATGTGACACGTGGCATGACAGGCAAGTCCAAGCAATGGATAGGAATGTGATCTAGAATGTACATGCATGGTGAAAAATCGATTCAACAGCAAATCAAAAGCTCCTAGATATGCGGTCAATGCTGGTCAAACCCAGCCGTTCTGGTCACAAAGGCAGAAAAAGCCATGGTTTCCCAAACTGATTTCGTTTTGCTTTTGGAAATCGGTTTAGAATAGAAAGGACAAAAATCACTCTTTTGTAAACGCATAAACATCTGCTTAATGTATGTACATTCGATTTAGATAAGAGACAAGCAGATAAAGATTGCGTATTGTATTGTTTCAAAGACGATTATTATCTTTGTGCATTGTTCCAGAATGCTTCTCTTGTATGTGATTTCAATCTTCAGAACTTAATTACAGTCACCATTTTACTCCAACAATGTTTATGCATTAACATTCTCATTGCCTGAGGTTTCTTCAGTGTGCCATTGAAGTGTGGACGAGCCCTACGTGGATTTTTATACTGTTAATTTCATTTCCATAGAGTTTTCGACTTTCAATAGTGTGCATAGTGTTTAGTGTTATTTTCATGTCTATGAGTTCATCGATTTGATTAGAAATTCTTGCAAATGATATTCATGGTGATAGCTTGAAGATTTGATTGTTAAATCATTGAACCATATCTTGTAAAAGGTTTGATCAATCGTGAGATTTTAAAGCATCTCCATAGACTCTATTTTCATGCATTTAAAATTCAGTGTGCTTTTGATTTTTCATGAATGCTTAAGTGTTAGATAGAAAGAGATTTTGTGCATAACATCCTTGTAAGAGCATTGAAAACTTAGTCTAGCAATATGCTGTATCTTTAGGACAGTTAGATAAATTAGGTGATCTCAGCGTTAAGGTGAGAGGAAACACATTTTAACCTCCTGTAAAGGAGTGTTGTAGCCTGTCACAGTAGACACTTAGTTAGGAATCATTTTATGTCTATAGACTTTAGACACGTGCCTCTAAGTTTACCTACCTTGGTTGATAATAAATCTAGTCTAATCTAGCACCCTAGATTGGCCACTACATTTTGGCGTCGTTGTCGGGGAGGCGTAGTTAGAGCATTTAGAAAACAAATCAAAATATAAAAAAAAAAAAAATTAAATACATAAAAACAAACAAAAACACAACATAGATTTGATTTTCATTGTCATTTTAGAAGTCATGTTTGCTTATGCCTAGATCTAGAGATAATAAAGGTAGATTCATAAAAATCCCCCATCCAAAAACTAGCCTACCACCAGGAGCAAACCCTTTAGGAAAAATTGAACACACAACACCATCTGAGGAAATCACCATACAAAAATTAGAAGATAAACACAAATCAAGCCAAATACTTACACTTATTGAGAGACAAATCCTATTGGCACACAAATCACAGAAGAAACATCTCCCTGAATCTTCTACGAAAAGAGAAAGTAGAAAAATAACTCAACAATCTCTAGAACAACTCTTTGGAATGAGTGACACTAAACAAGTAATTAAATCACCAGAGGCATCTATAAAAATGGCTAAGTAAGGAGGAGGATTAGCAAGAAGACCCACTCCTGATCAACAACAATATCAAAGAGAGGAGGAAGAGTCAACCTTTAAATTTCCTATTCACGAACCAGAAGACAATCATGATGAGGAAATAAAAATGAAAAAGATACCTCCTTCTGTGTTACCAAACTTTTATGGCATGGCTTCAGAAGACTCAGATTCATTCTTGTTTGAGTTTGACATTGTATGTCAAACATATGGTTACACAGATGATGCCCATAGGCTTAGACTCTTCCCAACAACATTAGAGGCATTAGCACTAAGATGGTTCATGGGACTTGGTGAGCATGCAATAATTGATTGGGATGGCACGAGAAGAATATTCCTAAGGAAATACCAACCTTATTGTAGATCAAAGGATTCTAAAGATGATATCTTTAGGATGAATCAACAAGAGGATGAAAGTTTAGAAGAGTACTTGGAATGATTTTCTTACAATTTACAAAAATCAAAACATCGATCCATGACTCTTGATCTCATTAAAACAATATTTTTGAAGGGCATGCGAGAGGAATACTTAGATGATCTTAATTTGATGGGAAAAGGGGATATTTCCACCTTACCTTTCAAAGAAATTTCTGATTTATGTGAAAAGTATTCTAGGAGCAAAGCAAAAATTGGAAAGAGAACCATATCATCTAAAGCCACAAAATCTGCTTCAGCAAGTGTCACACGAGCTGAAATAGGAAATTTGTTAGAGGAATTCAAAACAGATCTGCTGAGTACCTTACGAACTCAAATTGACACTCTTAAAGCTAAGAAAAGAGAAGAGGAGGAAGATCAAATGATGGCTATCTTTTTTCCAAAATGCCGAAAGAAACATGCCTTAAAAGATTGCCCATTATAAAACATTCAAGTTTGTGCCTTTTGTACTGAAAATCATGATATATTTCATTGCTCTAAAGTCAAGGTTTTGCAGAATTGTAATGTGGCAGCTAATACAGATATGGAGAATGTGTATTTTATGGGCGCAAAGAGACCATGGCAGCCAAGACCTCCACCTCAAGGTATGTTCCCAAACCAGAATTTGCAATTTCTTGCACATGATCAGATGTATGCTCAGAATTCATGGAATGTACCCATGCCATGGCAGCACCAAAGTTACCCACAACAACAATGGATACCATCTCAGCAATACTCTCAACAATATCAACCATACCCTCAACCATACCAACCATATTCGCAGCCATATCAACAATATCATCAGCCATATTCATCATATCCTCAATCATATCAGCAATATCCTCAGCAACAAGTTGTTTACCCACATCAA